>JACOMQ010006104.1:0-15669 GCA_014843705.1 Euphrasia arctica
TAAATAGTCATTCAAGGGGGAGTGTTATGAATATTATTAATTAGTGAATGACTAGTTTACCCTTTCTTGGTGAACAAGACAGAAACCCTACTTTGTATCCTATATAAAGGGGTCTCCCTATATGAATGAATACAACAATTCATAAGAATTATATTCCCCTCTAATATTGTCTCTCTTACTACTATATTATTCTCTCTTAATTTTCTTGAGTTTATAACAAATTACATTTTTAATTAATCAATTTACTCCACCTGTTTTACTTTTTTATTTAAAATGTTTTCAATCTATTTGCTTAGATTTTTTTCGTAATATACTAAAATAAAGTCCACCTGTTTTACTTTTTTATTTAAAATGTTTTCAATCTATTTGCTTAGATTTTTTTCGTAATATACTAAAATAAAGGTAATATTAAGATATGGGGCCGATTGATTTTTACTATTATTTTGAACACCTATTCTTTTTCATCTCATTTTTAGGGGTTTTACATTTTTTACTTGTTTATTTATTAGGATATTTGTATTCTTTAAATACTAAGTAGGGACATTTTTTAAAATGTATAAAGTCGTAAATATCCCTACAATAATATTAAACAATCTTTCATATATTAATTTATTTAATATTCACTAATATTAAATTGACAGCGTTATTATATATATATATAAATATATTTGCGCAAAAAATTAAACATATTTGGCAAAAAATCAGTAAATATATTTGATAAAATATATTTTCGCAATCATCCTATTATATATATATATATATATGATAGATTTACCACATAGCAATATATATATCATAAATATGGCATAGATATGTATATGAATATATATATATATATATATGATTAGATATATAAATATCTATCGTACATATGTCATATAAATAGATATCTATTGCTATGGTAAACCAATATGACATATTGAAGATGAGCAATATTTTTTTAGATAGTTTTGCTAAATCCAAATTCAACTAAAATTTTCTCAAATTGATTAACATGAATTTTATAAAGTTGTAATTTGAAGTACATAACAAGAATTTGTAAAATATCACAATAACGAGTATGGACATCGTTCTTATCTTTGAAGTTTGGATTCCCGTTAAATTTCAAGTACTTTGAATCAGATGCTCTAACATAGATATGAATATTTTTAACCTGAATAAAAAAGATTTACTCAATATTATCTATGCAAGATGATGAGATGTTTGAGTTGTGACTTTTTTAGATTGATGATTTTTAGCAAATGGGAGGAAGAGAAACACGCGAGAACAAAATTTGTTTTTGTATTTTAATCAGGGTTAGTTTTATTTTTAATCTTAAAATTGAAAAGGATAATATTGATAAGCTGCCCAATATAATAATGAAAAAAAAGAATAGGTAGTATCTATAATACTAGTTTTAGAATTGCCCCTATACCGAATTCCCCCTAAAATAAAAGTTCTTAACCTCGATCAATGCCCCCAAACTAAACTAAATATGTGTAATAAAAATCTGAATTTCAAAATTCGATGGGTAATTTAAAAAATAAAATTGTATTGACAACTCGTCCACGGAATACCATCTCATCATATTTTTATTTGGGAGTTTTATAAAAAGAATGAGTTATAAGTCTTTTATTATAGTTAAAAATTACTAATCTTTATGTCTAATTTGTAAAAAAAACAATACTTCACAAACTATCCTTATCATTGTGTTATTATGAATTACAAAAAGGGAATTAGCAAAAAAAAGAGGTCTTAAGTGTTTTATTATACTTAAATACCTAAGTTTTGTATAATTATAAAAATGTACGAATTACCTGATCAACCCTTCTTTTCGTGAAATAGAATGAGATAAAATGTGTGGAATTGTCCAATATTTAAATAAATTTGAAGGATTATAGTATAGTTGTCACGGTTGTTCGTTCGAACTATTTAAAATAAAATTAATACACCTTCCTCTCACGATTAATATTTAACAATTATTTAATACTCTAAAAAAAAATAAAAAATGATATGAATGTTATTTTAATATTTTATTATTAATAATATATTATAATGAAGTATTAATTTTTGTTATATTACGTCAATAATACGGTGTCGTTTAATCACCATAAATGTACTACAAGGTTTCTTTCTACAACAAAGTTTTTTTTATTACACTTGTGCATACACATATCTAAGCAACCAAAGAAAGTATGAGCCGTTTTATGAGGCTTTGTTTTGCTGTGGTCATCATTTCGATGTTGTTGTTTACTAGCTCAGGCGAGTTACAAGTTGGTTTTTTCGATATCATCTACATTGTTTTCATATTCAGATTTCATGTGAAGAAGAAGAAAGTAGCCCACGAAGAATGTCATTATAAAGGCCCCGGTACCAGGGTCGGTCCTAGGCATAGGCCCAGGGTGCTACCGCCTAGGGCCCCCATTCTTAAAAAATAACTATATATATATTTATGTTTTTCAAAAATAATATTTTTATATATAATTAAAAATATTTATTTTAATTATTTTACATTTTTAACGATAAAAATATTAAAGTTTTTCAATTTAATTTATATATTTCCAACAATTTTTTTAACACATCTCAAATTTTATTAAGTAACAAAAAAAACATTTATTTTAAATATTTTTCTTCAATTATAAATAGTAATTAAAAAAAATAGAGCACATTATTAACAAAAATTGATAATTAATTTTTGATTTTTTGATCTTTTTTCATTTTTTTTCGAACGTTTTTAAATTTTGATAATTTTTTTAATATGCAAATAAAAAAATTAGAATTTTGTGATGTTTTAAAAATTTTATGTACTGCAACAATAATTTTAGTATTTTTTTCGTATTTTAATAAAATTATATCATGCTCTTAATAATTTTGTTAAAAAATTATAAAAATTTAAATAAACAATTTTTTTAATAATATAAGATTAGTCCATTTAAGATATTTTGCATATGACTTTATAAATTGAAGAACGGGCTGCCGGGTACAATAATTAAAATAATTGTTCGAATCAATGTAGGGATACCTGCATGACCCTCATCTTTTATCCCAGATCAGGCACTTGCTCGGGCACCAATTAATGTTCGTGTGGCCGATAATTACAATATTTATTGAAAATACATTTGAATCACTAATATTAATGTCAAGTTAACCATTTTTTGTAAAAGTTTAATATAAATGTGTTAGACGGTTGGTTGTCCATCTTCTTTAAAGATTTAATATAATTTTTTTTATCATTTTATATTTTCTTTCTTATTTAAAATATAAAACTAATATTTTTTTCTCAATATAATAAAATAAATTTTCTTAATTAATCTCGATCAATTCCCCGAACTATTATAAAAAATGACTAAATTAAATCCTTTTATTTTTGTGAGATTACATTAAAACCGGGTCAATTTGACGGAACAAATCGGGATTGGTCTTCTTTTGAGGACCATCGAATTATTATCTTCGAAATAATATATACGGAGTACACTCCGGTTACACCCCAATTTGTAATTTTTTCATGTGTGTCTATAAGAGTATTTTCAATCGTGTATTAGTTTTTTTATATAAATTTGTGTCATTTACGTTAAAAATAAATTATACCTATCAATTTATACTTAAATTTCTCAACAATACAAGTACATTCAATTTTTTTACTTTTGTAAGTTCAACCAATTTAAAAATTACCCTAGAATTTAACATTTAGTACAAAGAATAATTAACTTGACTTGGTTTTTAATGTACGTGTTGAAGATTAAATTGAAAACATAATAATTTTAATGTGATCAACAAAAATAATTCTCTTAGGAAGATAGTCATATGACAATTTTTCCCCAGAAAATTTAATGTTATTTTCAAGTCATATGAAAAAAGCTAATTACACTTTGTCATCTCAAGATAATTTTTTTTTTTAATTTGCCACATAATCGGAAAAGTTAAACCGATCAGAACCAAGGACTTTTACAGTTTGCCACCTGCGGGTTACGTAATATTCGAACGTTTTGAAGGTTTTTTTCGTAAATATCAACTCAATAAAATGGCTTATTACGATTTTACCCAGTCAACTTAATATTTAATTTTGATTTATAATAAAATCAAAAAAAGAATCCGACGTCTTCCAAACAAAAATTACCAAAAAATAAATAAAAAAGAAAGAAAGAAAGAGCCTATCTTTATGTGATTATATGGTCTATGTCAGATCAAAGATTAAGGACCAAAAGCTAAATTTGATTTCCGCCGCCGATTTCAAGAATTGTGGGCTGATGAAAAAGTTGTTTTTAATGGCTGTCACATCTCGCTTAACGATCAGAGCCTTCGATTCCATTTCCATCTCTCCTCGATCCTACACTTTTCGGGCCCGAATTCAACCCTTTTCCTTCGTCGCCAATCAATTTTCGACCAGTCGCCGAACGCTGTGCGTTGCAAAACGACGTCGCGGAATGTCGGGGTTTTTGGTGTTCGATCCATGGGCTCCGGATCCGAACCGGAAGAGACTTTTCCGATTATGATCTTGAGATTATGATCTTGAGATTATGAATTTTGAGATTTGGTTTTAAGATTTTGAGTTTAAGTTCATGATCTGGTGTGTGTAATAGTCTAATAGATAGTAAGAAATAATTTTTGGAATTTATTATTTGTTTTAATTGAAAATTAAAAAATATAGTGTAAATACAATAATACCCTTCAAGTTTAAATATTCAAGGTCACCCACGCGCAGGATATGAGTGTGAATTTCAATCTCTCGGAATATTCCTTCGAATATTATGATCTAGTAACACGTATGTGGCAAACTGTAAAAGCTCTTATCCTATGATACTGATTAGTAAAACCCGATTAGGTGACAAAGTAGAAAAATTCTTTATCCTGAAGTGACAAAGTGTAATTAACCCGAAAAAAAGAGAGTTCTAGATTAGGCCAATAATACTGTACTTTGATTCCCATGAATACAAGTATCAATCAACAATTTACTTTTGATACTCTCAAATGAAATAAATTTGTCAAAAAATGAAATGAGAGAAAGTCTATAAATTGTCTAATATTCCAATATACTAGTACTTATTTACTTTCACGTTTCTCTCGCGAATATAATTTAATGATTATTTTGTCCAATATTCCAATATATTTTATATTCATGTTATTTTAGTATTTTATTATTAATAATATACAGTATAATAATCGAATGGAATATTATTTTTCTGTTATAAAATTGTTGGTGAATGTCCAAACTCCAAAGTCATTTCATTACATACATCTTTCAGCAAACAAACAAAGGAAGAAATATGGGCAGTTTGATGAGGCATTGTTTTGCAGCGGCGGTCGTCGTCCTCGTTTCGATGTTGTTGTTTATTGGCTCTGGTAAGTTGCAAGTTGTTTTTTTCTCCAATAATTAATCATGATATATATATATATATATATATATATATATATATATATATATGCATTGGAAGTTTTCATTCTTTTCATTTCTTTTATTTTCATTAGAGTGGATCGATCGAAAACATTTGTTAAAATTGCGTGTATTGAATGCTTGTGAGTTGTTCCAAATCGAATTTGTAAGGAAATTGAAACAATCTTATAAGTAAAGGAAGTCACCCTACCTAGTACCAATTGATTTTAAGATAAAATTTCCTTACGTTTCCCGAGTCTCCATTTCCTGTTTTTGTGCACTCACACACCTTTGATTTCAACATTTGATTTTTTTTTTCTATATCAGGAAATGTGTTATGTTCTCCAAGTACCAGTTACAATAATAATACTGAGTGTGTGAATAAATGCATGGCTCATTGCACGGATAGCTGCGTGTACCCCATCACTATACCTTACAATGGTTGTCTCCAGACTTATAAATCAAGCAGTTGCATTGGCAAATCCTGTAGGTGCTGCGAATAACTTGGAGGGGCGATTTTTCATTTGAGTTGTCGACTTTATAATGAGTTCTACTTATAGCGATATATGTTCACTCCTCGCACCTTACTCTTTAATATATATGTATACTTTTCGCAACCAATAAAAGGAATGTTGAAATGTGACTCGAATCGAAATAAAATCGGGACAAAAACGGAGAGGCCATTTAGAAATCGGAGGGAGGCAATTGGGTCGAACATGTGCGTAATTCACTTTCATCCTAATTAATTAAAGATATGATGCCTTGATGACATCATCGTGAATTTGGATTGGTGTACGTGAGTTCTCACGTGGTGGACGGGTGATGAGCTTTAGTTGTCCGATTTTTAGTCGTGGTCCGGTTTTTGGGTTCCCTTTTATTTGTTTTCTTTGTTTAGGAAAATTATATTTGAAATATAATTATAATCCTTATGGATTTAGGACTTAGGAGTAATGTATTAGAAAAAGAATTTATTCTTACTTCTAATTGTTTCTAATTTAATAGGTTTGCTACACCTATAAATTGGAGTTCTCCGGTAGACGAAAATCATAGAATGATTTGTAAGTCTCAACGATGTAGTGGATTTTCTTTCTTCCCGTGGTTTTTTCCCGTGTTTTGGGTTTCCACGTAAATTGTGTGTTCGTTCTTTTCGTTTATCTTTTCTTCGCATTTCATATATATTTCGAGAGTCGTGAAAGATTTAATTTCAATATCGCAACAAGTGGTATCAGAGCATCGTAAAAGCACAACAAGAAATAAATATAGAACGATGTTTAACACAAATGTGTGTGTACATATATATATATATATATATATATATATATATATATATATATATATATATATATATATATCTAAACTAATACCGAAGTATTTAGCTCGAGTCGATCTCTCGAGGAGCTAACAATACTGTCGGCTTTGTGCGTCGTATCAACATAATTTATCTTGCTCGAGTAAAAAGGAAAAATAAAAAATACGTCCAGGGCAGTGCGACGGTACCCCGGGCGCGAGGATAGAGCTGCATATTCTGCACGACTCTATGATTATGTCGATCCATCTATTAAAGTATATCCACATATGTAAGTAATATGCGGGAGAAGAAAAATAAAACTATATTATTTATTGATTGATAATTGAATGGATTTAAATTGAGTACATACGCATGTTTTATATAAGCATGCGTAAACTCTAAACAAAATAAGGTAATGAATAAAATATAGAAATAAACTACTAAATAAGACAACTATTGAAGATAGGACTCGTATTCCTTGTACGCATAAGACTTCTTACATGTATTCCTTTGGGCATACGTGAATATACTTTAATACCATCGCTCGTCTTTAGCCCGTTTTCGCTCGTTTTCACTTCCCATCTCACCTACACCTGTCCGGGCGATAAAACAACTAAAAGGAAGTGAAAAACACAAATAACAACTAAAATAAGAACACAAAAATAACCGAAAAACACACTAACGAAAGTAACAAAGGAGGAAGTACGAATTCGACACCTGTGAGTGGACTCGATTCGAGAACCGGACAACGGAGGCGGCTGGAATTGAAGAAAATTTGCGGTTTTTCTTACAATTAGCAGAAATCTTCCAACTTCCAAGTGCTCGACAAAAAAAAAAAATAGTGCATAGTTGAGTAATTTTATTTGAACTCAAAAAAATTCTAAACACACACTACAAGAAAAAGAAAAAGGGAAAATATCACATTTGGTCCTGTTTAGGTGTCATTTCCAATAAGTAGTCATTTATCTTCTAAATTTATCACAGTTGGTATTTGACCTTGTTTAGGTGTCATTTCCAATAAGTAGTCCTTTATCTTCTAAATTTATCACAGTTGGTATTTGACCTGCTACTATATGTTAAACCGATCATTTTTGGTAAATAATTTAAATAAATAACATGTTGAACAAAGAATCGAACCTTTGACCTATTCAAAATTAGTTGCACATAATCCCACTACACCATTAACACCAAATATGAACATTTTGAACCATTAAAATATTTGTACTAATAATTAATTATACTAATATTAAATAAATAATAAATCATAAAAGTTAAAAAGACATACTTAAATAAATATATATTATAGTATAAAATAAAATAATATAAATTTTAAATTAAATACATAAATAAAATAAATTATTAAATTTTAAATTAAACACATAAATCATTTTATAAATAAATTAAATATTAAATAAAATAACAAATTATTTTAATATTATATTAAAAATAAAAAATAAATTTTATAATTTTGATTATTAAATTTAAATAATTAATTATTAATTAATAAATTTAAGATACTGAATTATTAAATTTGAATTATTTTATTTTTAAATAATTTTATTTTTAAATATTTAAAAATAAAATAATTCATTATCTTAAATTTATTAATTAATAATTAATTATTTAAATTTAATAATAAAAAATATAACAATAAAAATAATTAAGTATCTTAAATTTATTAATTAATAATTAATTATTTAAATTTAATAATCAAAATTATAACAATTATTTTTTTATTTTTAATATAATACTAAAATAATTTGTTATTTTATTTAATATTTAATTTATTTATAAAATGATTTATGTGTTTAATTTAAAATTTAATAATTTATTTTATTTATGTATTTAATTTAAATTTTATATTATTTTATTTTATACTATAATATTTATTTATTTAAGTATTTTTTTTAAATTTTGTGATTTATTTATTTATTTAATATTAGTATAATTAATTATTAGTACAAATATTTTAATGGTTCAAAATGTTCTTATTTGGTGTTCATGGTGCAATGGATTTATGTGCAACTAATTTTGAATAGGTTAAAGGTTCGATTCTTTGTTCAACATTTTATTTATTTAAATCATTTATCAAAAATGACCGGTTTAACTTATAGTAGCAGGTCAAAGGACCAAATGTGATAAATTTAGAAGATAAATGACTAATTATTGAAAATGACAATTAAACAGGACTAAATGTGATATTTTCCCCAAGAAAAATTGAAAATACTTACGGAATTTTGTTTACGGAACGTGTCAGTAAGAAAATGCTTACGGGTTTGCTGACGGATTTTTCATGCTGACGAATTTACTTACGGACCATGTCGTAAGGAAATGATTACGGATTTACTTACGGATACGCCATAAGCATTTGCTTACTACCCTTAAGTCGTAAGGAAATTCGGCGCCAAAATTTCCCTCCAATTTTGCTTACGAATTTACTTACGGATGCGACGTAAGCATTTGCTTACGACCCTTAAGCCGTAAAGAAACTCGGCGCCAAAATTTGCCTCCAATTTTGCTTACGAATTTGATTACGACTTATAGATGCTTATTTTATATATATATATATATATATAAAGTATTCATTAGTTCGCTGATGCGGTAGGATTTCCTATGCGCTGTACTGTATCTCCAACTTATTTTATTTTTCTCTTATATGATATTGACCGTTAACCAAAAAAAAAAAATCATTCCTTCAAATTTATTCCTCCTTAGAGAAATGAATTCGACAGCAAAAACATCCTTATAAAGAATCCATTGTACTGGAATTGCAAATTTAATGGTCAACGATAAATAGCTCAGGGAACCAAATTGACTTTTCTCTGTCATCGGAGGCGAACCAAAGACAAATTTAATGGTCCAGATAAGTGACTTAAGTTCAAGTACTAAACTATAATTATTCCTTAATTTTGTAAATCATTGTGGTCAGTGAGTTTATTTCATGGACGAATTTATTTTAGGCCAGCACCGGGCTCTAGCCTTAGTGCAATTTTCATTATATCTATTATATATTTATATATATTTAGTATTTTATATTCCTTATATATTTGTTGCCCCATTTATTATTAGGATCAAGACCAATTCTATTTTATATTAATAATAACTTATTTAGTTAGAAAATGGTTTACAAAATACGTTTTTCATTTTCATCTTTTTAAAAATTCCTTCTCTTTCGTAGAAGTAAAAATATATTTTTCTCTTGTTATATATTCTTTAATTTTTAATTTTATAAACCTTAAAAATATAAATTTAGAAAGTTTAGGTTAAATTTTGAATTGAAATTTTTTAAATCTCTTGCCAAATTATGCGAATTCACGCTTTCACTTTTCAACATCTTTGTGAGAAATTTGATAGTTGCGCTTCTTGTGAACATTGGTGGCCTACAAATGTGTCGTCCTCGTTCTTGTCGATCGTCACAATACGAATTTTAACAAGTATGTTCTCTAAATTACGAACTTTTAGTTACTTTCTGGCTTTAGTATTAAAATTAAATTTTAAACTTTCTGGCTTTAGTATTAAAATTAAATTTTAAATAGTGAATTTAGTTAAAAAAAAATAAATAGAGCTTCAACCTATTTGCAAAGAAGAGAAAAAGAATCTTATATCTTATTTTTTTCAAAAACTTTCATTGTTAATTAGTGTACGCGCATTTTCAGCAATAAAAATACGAAAACAACACTCCGTAACAAGACGAGGAATGCCTTACTTAAAGATTCTTTGATAATTTTTATGGAAAGAAATTTTGTTAAAATTAATATATCATAGATTCAGTTATTATGTTTTGAAAGTCGAAAACAACTTATTTGAATATCAAGATATTTTGTTATTTGTAGTATAAAATTATTGTGGCATACATATATTTTTAAATCCACTCTTAATCCTTCATTCGCCCCTAGTTTATTTCTAAAACAATTCTTCTAAAAATTTTCTTTCGGTTTTCTAATTTGCAAGGGGAATACCGGTAATCATCATAATAATATGGCCCTCGATCTCATCCGGTTTCTTAAGTTTGTTTTCCGAGAATTACTACAATATATATATATATATCTCTGAAAGTTACTCAATTGGCCCATTAGCTCAGTTGGTTAGAGCGTCGTGCTAATAACGCGAAGGTCGCAGGTTCGAAACCTGCATGGGCCATTTTATGTTTTGTTTTTAAGCCCGTCCCAATATGTGCCATTTTATGTTTGTTTTGGAGGCGTTTTGTTTTTCATCAGAGTTTTTAAGCCCGTCCCAATATGTGCCATTTTATGTTTGTTTTGGAGGCATGTGGATAAATGATCTTTTTCATCACAGTTTTAAGCCCGTCCCAATGTGTCAGGATAAATGATCGCATTTATAAAAAGGTATGTTATTTAACCTACCCCATAAAACTATGAATTTTTTTCACCTGTAATTGAATTGTCTTATTTACTTTTCAAACTTTTCAAAAAAAGACAAAAAATAAAATAAATTGTCTCCACCTTATTCTTCTTTCTCTCTCTCTCCCTCCAGAACTGACGCGCATTTTTTTTTCGATTTCGATTCAACCAATTTTCTTACCGGAGATGTTATCGAAGTCGGCGTCGGTGTCCGAACATGAGAAGGATGTAAAGATCTCTACAGGACCACCACCATTTTCGTTTTTTTTTTTCTGCGACTGTTACTCGATGACACAGACGATCGAGTAGTGAAGAACAATTGAAGATCATTATTACTAGATGGTACGTTACTCGACGGTACATTACTCGATTTTGAGTAACTCGAAATCTCAAATTCGAGTATCAATTTCACGGATTAAACAGATTTTGCTCATTTCTAATATTGGTTTGTTCCATGCATGGATGTAAAAATATTGAAGTCTAGATTCCGTAGAATTTCGATTCGAGACAATCAGAGTTCGAGCGAAAAAGATACGACAAGAAACGAGAAACTGCTCAAAGAGGAGAATTTCGAGTAACTCGAAATCTAGAATTCGAGTAGCAACTTCACGGATTAAACTGATTTTGCTCATTTGTAATATTGGTTTGTGCCATACATGGATGCAAAGATCTTGAAGTCTAGATCCCGAAAATTTTTAAATAAAGCCGATTGGAGTTTGTATGAAATAGATATGACAAGAATCGAGAAGTTGCGCAAAGATAAGAATTTCGAGTAACTCGAATTCGAGTAGCAATTTCACGGATTAAACTGATTTTTCTCATTCGTAATCTCGCTTCGTGCCATATATGTATGCAAAGATCTTGAAGTCTATATTCTGAGGAATTTTGAATCGAGACGATTGGAGTTCGTATGAAAACGATATGACAAGAATCAAGAAGTTGCGCAAAGAGAAAAATTTCGAGTAACTCGAATTCGCGTAGCAATTTCACGGATTAAACTGATTTTGGTCATTCGTAATCTTGGTTTGTGCCATTGATGTATGCAAAGATATTGAAGTCTATATTCCGGGAAATTTTGAATCGAGACGATTGGAGTTTGTACAAAAAAGATATGACAAGAATCGATAAGTTGCGCAAAGAGAAAATTTCGAGTAACTCGAATTCGAGTAGTAACTTCAAGGATTAAACTGAATTTTATGATTTGGAATTTTGGTTCTTTCCATACATGGATGCAAAGATCTTGAAGTCTAGATTTTGAGAAATTTTGAATCGAGACAATCGGAGTTCGAGTGACAAAGATACGATAAAAATCGAGAAACTACACAAAGAGGAAGATGTTCGAATAGCCAGGATCCTGTAATGATCAATCTCCCTGGTTACTCGATGGCATGTTACTCGAGTAACCATCGAGTAGAGATGTTAAAATTAGTTTTTGCCATTTTTTACATAATTAAGTTGTTATTTGCACTAATAAGTTCAATTTAAAGGCTTAAAACATTCATAAAACAAGTTAAATGATCAATTGATTCGTTTAGACTGATAACAAGTGAAATTTGGAACATTAGTCATATTTTTCTAAATATCTTAAGAAAGTTTACAACAAACAAACTATAATATTGTTCAATGTTGACATGCTATTGATTAAAACTCTAAAATTGAACATCAAACATGTTTAATGAATGTTTTTAGTCATTAAAATGATGTTACATACGCAAATACACACTTAGAAATCGAAGAACGCCATTAAAATTGAAAAAAAAAATGGGTCATGTTCTTCACTACTCGATGGGACCTCCTTAGTTACTCAATGGTAACCCTATTCTAATCGATGGAAACCCTACTCTACTGGAAGGTGACTGCTGGAAGATGACTACTCGAATGCCACTACTGAAAGGTGACTACTCGAAAGATTTGAACATCTTCCTCTTTACTCGAACATCTTCTTCTTTGTGCAGCTTCTCGATTCTTATCATATTTTTTTCGTACGAATTACAATCCTCTCGATTCAAAATTCCACGGAATATAGACTTCAATATCTTTGCATCAATGTATGGTATGAACCATGATTACGAATGAAAAAAATCAGTTTAATCCGTGAAGTTGTTACTCGAATTCGAGTTACTCGAAAATTTTCTCTTTGCGCAACTTCTCGATTCTTGTCATATCTTTTTCGTACAAACTCCAATCGTCTCGATTCAAAATTTCTCAAAATATAGACTTCAAGGTCTTTGCATCCATATTCGGCACAAATCAAGATTCCGAATGAGCAAAATCAGTTTAATCCGTGAAATTGCTACTCGAATTCGAGTTACTCGAAATTCTTCTCTTTACGCAACTTCTCGATTCTTGTCATATCTTTTTCGTACAAACTCCAATCGTCTCGATTTAAAATTTCACGGGATCTAGACTTCAAGATCTTTGCATCTATGTATGGTACAAACCAATATTCTGAATGAGAAAAATCAGTATAATCCGTGAAGTTGCTACTCGAATTCGAGATTTCGAGTTACTCAAAATTATCCTCTTTGAGCAGTTTCTCGATTCTTGTCGTATCTTTTTCGTCCGAACTCCGATTGTCTCGATTCAAAATTCTACTGAATCTAGACTTCAATATCTTTACATTCATGCTTGGAACGACCAATATTAGGAATGAGCAAAATCTGTTTAATCCGTGAAATTGATACTCGAATTCGAGATTTCGACTTACTCGAAATCGATTAATGTACCGTCGAGTAACGTACCATCGAGTAATAATGATCTTCAATTGTTCTTCACTACTTTATGGGCTAGTCGATCGTCTGCGTCATCGAGTAACAGTCGCAGAAAAGAAAAACGAAAAATGAAACACATAACTCTTGTTTTCGCTCGTTAATCCACGCGTATATCCGACTGGAAATTTCTAGAATCTAACGCGGCAACATGGACTATTTTTTGTGTGGATTTAAGAGGATTTTTTATTTTTATTTTTATTTTTGGTTTTGGGTTGTTTGGATGAATATGGTGTATGAATGCACTATTAAACCCACAAGTATTTTGATTTTATTTTTATTTTTATTTGATTTGATTTTGTTTTTGTTTTTTTAGATTTATTGAAATAGTAAGGGTAAAATAGACAATTCATGTGCAATTGGTGTAAAAAAACTCATACTTTTTTAAATAAAATAAAAAACATATGAGTTAATCAAAAGTGACTAAAAAGTCACATTCCTTTTTTTTTTTTTTTCATCACAGCTTTTTAATCCGCCCCAATATACACTGTTAATTCTTTTCCACGAAAACATGTGCCTAATAATATTAGTGTTCTTGAGTTGAAGCGACTCCAACAACAGACACCTTTCACTTCAATTTATAACATTTGAGACGCGTATGAATTCGATTCATATTATATTTGAGCGTGTCTAGATTGACAAACCATACATGCATGTTTATTAGGTATAAAATTGTCATAACTTTCTATTGAATTATTTATTAAAAAAAGTAAAAAAAGATTAATGTATGAATTCGATTCATATTATATTTGAACGTGACTAGATTGACAAAAAAACACACATCTTTATTTAGGTTTGAAATTATCATAACTTTCGATTAAATTATTTATTAAAAAAATTAATGTCATGTACGTCAATATATCATCATATCATACATCAATTATATCATAATATTGATTAAATTATTTATTTAAAAAATGCAAACTTTTTATATTTGAGGATATAATATGGCACTTGAAAAAATGGAAGAAATTGAAAATCATGAATAAAAATCGATTGCTTGATGAAGGTTGGCGCTGAAATTATTGAATAAAACGATGCGATCCAATTCGAATTGGATGGTCAAACCAAAAATATTTGGACCAATAATCCAAAACACCAAAAGAAATTGGATGGTCAAACGAAAAATATTTGGACCAATAATCCAAAACACCAAAAGATATAAATTCGATTGAATATAAATGAATAATAATCTTGATAAAACAAAATTGTAAGATATAAGACAAGATAAAATATACAATTAGAATTAGAATTATTATAACTTTTCGTACTCTCGTTTAAAAACAGATATAAACATTAACGTGATCAATGAAAATTTTATCTCTCGAAAATACTCAAATTTTTTTCAGAATTTATTTAAGCGTTCTAAACACTTAAAATTTTATAAAATATTCTAAAATCACAAATCAGTTAAACATGAAAGAAAAGTCACAAAGAGATCTAAATTCTACGCAAATAAACGAATCACAATAATCACACAAAATTTAATTACAAAATTAAAAAAAATGAGAATTTCACAATCCTCTTCGTCATTTCATGTTTAATAGCTTTGGTGTGTTGGTTTTTTCGAATTTTAATTTGATGTGTTAATTCGATATGTCAATTATTTATGGATTTCTCAATTATATGTACATAAAGATGGATTTGTTATTGCTTTCGGTTCAGGTGTACTGTATTATACTGTGGATAAATTTGCTCTACTTCACTTATGTACTGTACAAGTGTATTATGCAGTGAACCGAAAATATTAATCCAAATCTCAATTTTTTTGTACATGTATATGTAAAAAAATATGTCTCTATCCTCCAACTTTTTCACTATAACAAGTAATTGTGAAGCATCATATACTACAACATAATCAATCAGTAATCAGATTCTTCCTTGAGAAACAAAACTACAAAA
>JACOMQ010006105.1:0-15668 GCA_014843705.1 Euphrasia arctica
TTTTTTTCAAATGATATCACGTCTTTTATGAAATATCAAAACTTGGTTTTTATAGAATTTTGAAAGTGTAACGTCTTTGTAATAATTGCTGCATAAATGAAAAGACGTTATGATTTTCTAATAATGGCAGCAGTTACAAATTCAAACTTTGAATTTTATTTTTCAAAAAACTAAATATTAAATAAATAATATAATATATATATATATATATATATATATATATATATATATATATAATATTTTTCCAACAAGGACTATAGCATAAAGTACATAATACACTAAAAATGCAGACAGTTTGATTAATAGATAATAAAAATACAGATAAGGAGTTCCATATTGTCACTAAACTAGACATTTAGAATATAACTCCATCAATAACATTAAGCATGCATAAAAAGTGAAAAAGGTTCAAGTCTTCGTAGCTTGTACACAACATCATACCTTGACAAATCTAGACATTAGTCCCAGCTTCACTCCATGTTTTTCAGCAAATGTATCCTTGTAGTCAGAGCAAGTTTCATCAAGTTAGTCCTGCAAGTGAAATGAGCATTCTTATTGGATAATTAGATTTCAATTTCATCCTAGTTGACAAAATTGACTGTTCATATTGACTAATTGAAATTATTAGTATTCAAGATTTATATATTATTAAGATGTTAAAGAGGGTACATGTCTAACAACACAGACCCATTGACACCCCTACTCTAAGTATCTTGCACGACCCTCTTTTATTTTGCTTGGGCCTCGTCTTGTAAGTCGTTAAATAAGTGGTGTTTGAGCGGCCCATTGCGATATTTGCGTACCCTATTTAGGCTTCTCCAAACTCTCTCCCGTCCCATTCCCAGTTCGAACAGAAGCCGAAAAAAAGAGAGAGAAGACAAAGAAAACCCTAACTGCAATGGCTGACGACGAATATGAAATGGACGGAGGGTTCGTCAAATCCTTCAATTTTTTTATTAATTTGATTTCATAGAAATTAGGGTTTCGTTTAGTTTTTACATATCGAAAAGTAACAGTAAAAACCCTTGATTTCTGCAGGTATGAGGATGAGCCAATGGATCCCGAGGTTGATGTGAGTACGCTTGGTTGCTTTCGTTGATTTTTTCATCGACGCGTTGTAATTATAATTGGGCTTGTCGTGGAATTTTCAGGAAGGTGCAGAGCTGGAAGAGGAAAACCTGAATGAGGATGCGCCTGATCCTGTTGAAGGCGACGGAGAAGAGAAGCAGGAGCAGGAGGAGCCTGTTGCGCGCCCCCGGAAAACGTCCAAGTATATGACCAAGTACGAGCGTGCCAGGATTCTCGGCACCAGGGCACTGCAGATTAGGTACGGTTTTCATTTGGACTTCTTTCATTTTATTTTATTTTTTGGCTGCTATTGACTTTGAGAGGTATGTGTTGCCAGCATGAATGCTCCAGTGATGGTGGAGTTGGAGGGAGAAACTGATCCATTGGAGGTATTTCGTTATTCGAACCTGTCGATTTCTGTCTTTGAATGCTCATGTCAATGCATTTTTGTATGTTTGTTCCAATACACTAATCAGTTAAGTGAGTTTGTAATTAAACGTCTAGTTTCACTTCCTCTACATTTGTTGTTGCGATAGTTCGACTTCAAACAGTTATTTAATTTGGTTTCAAACTATGCAGTTGGCCATATAGGCTCAGCATTGATGTAAGGGCCATCACACCTGTAAACTAGCTTTTCTAGCTTCCATGTATCCCCTATTATAGATGCATGTTATTTTAACCCCTTTTTTCCTGCTTTAGGAAGAATCAGCACTTTTGTATGACTTTATGCCTCTCCAATATACGGTCAGTGTTTGGAAAACGATGAAACCCTCCACTTTAAATAACGACCTTTCGGGTATGTCAAACAAGATCCCTAGAATGTTGGAATGAGATTGTTGGAATGGACTCGATTGTGCGAGTGGTGGCTGCATAAGCGTATAGGTGTAAAACAAAGTGCCTTTTGCACAACACAACTCTCTGCAGTCAGCCACTTATAATTTAGTGTTAAGAACTTTAGGCTGTCCTTCAATATATTTAACTCTTTCATCGTGAAATTGAAATGTCTCTCGTACTTTTGCATAGATTGTTAGGATTTTGTCTGTATAAATTATTTCATGAAAACTGTACACATGGTTGACATAATGTTATCTAAATAAATAAATAAATATCTTTAATGTGCTATACTGTTTGTTTCAGATTGCAATGAAGGAACTGAGGGAGCGAAAAATACCCTTCACCATCCGTCGATACCTGCCAGATGGAAGGTAGGATCTCTCTATATTTGCAGAAACCTATTTAGCTGGCTTTTCTTTCTCCTTGGCTTTTATTTACTGTGTAATAATATCTAATGCCGTGAATGCAGCTATGAAGATTGGGGAGTGGATGAACTGATTGTTGAGGATTCATGGAAAAGACAAGTTGGAGGGGACTGAAACGTACGCAGCCTTTGTGTGTTTGTGTGTGTTTGTCTAATGGTACTGAATTGATTTGGGATTCTTATAATTTTGTAAGGGTATGATGGAGGATTTACCATTTTGAACATCGGTGCAATCTATGTACAAAATTATGTTATCAGATTTCCATACTTAAATGAATTACTAGTATATGATTTGGTTAACAGAAAGTTGCAAAGACAGAAAGACGTTTTTGCCCACTTTAAATGATGCGCATTAAAGTTTTTTAACCACTTGTAACATCATATTGAAACAATGCTACTACAGTTTCATAGTGTCTCACCTTTTAAATGCCCTACACCAAGTGCTCACTTTAGCAGCAGTTGTTTGAAGGGCATCAACAAACATGTATAAACCTAGTGCCCTCTTTCGAGCAATTGCCTTGATTGTATGCACCTCGATTCTAACTCTTCCGACCATGGCACTTTATCCGAGCATCCTTTCATGCCTCAAAAGCGTACAAGAAGTGCCTGGGTGCCTTAATGAGCTCCTAGCATCGACTTTCAACCTTCATCCTGACATGGTCAGCCCGGCCTGTTGCAAGGTTTTTCTGCAAATCCATGAAAGCTGCCGCACAAATCTACTATCAGGGAATCCGAGTTTCTCCCCCTCAGTAGAGAGTTATTGTGCGGGTATTCAAGATCAAGACTCACTTCCTCCACCGGATAAACATGACTGTCCAATCCCACCATTCCTAGATACACTGCCACCGCCCCCACCCCGGCAACCCTGATGATGACAGAAACTAATGATGCTATTATGTGCCCGTTAATATTTTGTTTATTAAAATATTACAATTAGCCCTTTTTGAGGGGTATTTTTGAATGTTTTCAAAGGAAATGAGCCATTATATCTTCCTATTTCGAATACTCAAAACAGTATCTACATCTTTTTCGGAGAGGGAAGAATTGTCTTCTCATTTGTCTCTCAGCCATTATACGTCCATCGGACATCTAAACACCAAAGTCTTGGAATCATATTTTTGGGCAAGACTAGATATTCTCTCTTCTCAACGAAACGGGGTTGTGACACGCGTAGATAAATACACGAGAAGAGTTAATTAAATTGATACTACATTTACCAAAAATAAATAAATTGATACTACCTATACACTAGTCAACTTTATTCAATAATCAAAAAACAAGAACATCATCCAATGTTTAAATACTACTACTAGTAAATCCTAGGTATGGCCCATAATCCATAAAATAAAGCTCACTCAATAAATTAAATACTAAGAAAATCATATTTATTCATGAATGTCAATACAGTACCATCTGCATCAAGTTGTCAAATTCAACGAGTTCGAAATAAGCCAATTTTGTAATTAAGTAAATTTCATTCCTTGATCGTTTGATTCCTTGATCGGCCGAAGAAGCGGTACTACCTTTAGTTGATATTACGTTGAATGTTTTACAATAAATGAAATCATGTAGAATTCCGTTGTCGCCACTATAAAGTGTAATTTCAATGAGTTTGATCACATTATATAGTACTATATTATTGTGTTTCGCGAGTGTGATTTTATAAAACGCTCCTACAAGATTATTTTTCTAGCTTCCTATAATATGTACTGTGCTTCAACAGGAACAGAGTCCGTACAAACAGACCCATTGCACTCTTGATCCTACTATCCATATTCAAACATCTCTTTCTCAAAGTTAAGAACACGTGCATTGTCACAAAGCTACCCAACCACGCGATGCAGATTTAAACCCTTCTCCGCAAGCCCGAAAAAACCTTTCACCAGCGTAATAAACTCGTCTATATCCTTGGGCAGGTAGCTACTTGTCAGGATCTTGATCATAAAGCTGAAGTCATAGGGTAGGGGCGGATATCATTTCGGTTCGGTTAAGGGTTAACCGAACCGAATATTAGGTTAACCAAAATCGAAAGTGTGGAATTTTGAGAACCCAAAACGAACTACAAACTAAAAAAATTGAATTAAAAAAAAAAAAAAAAAAACGAAAGAGAGATGGAGAGATAAGTAGGTTGTGGGTCTGTGGCTGGTTAACAGGATAAATACATGAAAAATTTGGTTCGGTTAACAGAGAACTGAAAATTTTGGTTCGGTTTCGTAAAAAACCGAGAACCGAACACAAAAGAGCCACCCTATAGTGATAATAAACACACTTACACAATCTGCAACTGTCTGATCTTGTATACATATTACATACATTGGTGAAGAGAAATAATTAACCTAAAGGTAAAATCAACAAATTCTGGCAAAACCTACTGCACAAAATTGTTGTTCAGTCCAGTGATATATATGCTTCTGAACAGAGACTTTATCATTCGCTTTTTGCAAAAGTCTGCGGCTTACTGCTAGCTAACACCAACCATACAATTGTACCGGTAAGGTAGAAGAAGATTGAAGGAGCAAACAACGAGATCTATGTACAAAAAAATAATATTAGTCAACAGAAACGTATAAATAACATTATGAAAATATTAAGCATGGTGGTGTTATGAAAAACAATACTAAAAAAATCAAGCACGTAAGTTTACCGCCCATGAGTGAGTTGAATCAAGAAGATAACCCGTGAGAGCAACGCCGACGATTCCAGGCACAGCTCCAACAGTGTTGGTAATGCCCTGCAAGTGTTGTAAGGACAACAAATTGAAATTAAGTCATCCCACAAATTTATAACGACAATTACAAAACATACCCTGAAGTTCACCTCACTTACAAAGACTAACTAGTTAACTTTGATATCACTGAGGAGCATGTGCAATTTAATGAAATGAAAATGTGTGTTCAAGGAGATTTTATAATTTTGAAGATTAATTGGCATTTATCATAAAAAAAAAAATCCAAGATATTTGTAATTATTCCTTCAATTAAAATCATGGCTAACTTTACCGACCAAAGGTGGCAAACGATTAGCAATATAACTCGCTAGAGAAAACATGCAGAGAGAATTTTGTCTTTTACATACCAATAGGACACTTGCATATTCAGGTGACATGTCTTGGTGGGTACAGTATAGTCCTGGAGTCGACAAACGAAAAGATTTAAAATTTTAGGAGCAATGTATGCATATAAAGGAATTTCCTAATCAAAGGAGTACCTGATAGTGCAAAACTTGATAGGGCTAAGCCACCTGTAAGAATCGTCACGACTTCCCATGGGCTCAGTCCTAGGTCCACAGATGAAAGAATCATGGAGGTAGCAGGAGATAGGAAAGCAATTGTTTGGCAAATTTTCCGTACCTGACATCATACATAAAGCACCAGATTTCTAAACAATAAAATTATTTTGTGAATGCAGATGAGCTCTTCCAAGTTGCCGAATGATTTTGTTACTTAATTTCTGGGTTAAGAAAAGAACTAAATGTTCGACGTAAATTAACAAAGTTTTAAAGTTCAATGGACGAGCATATCATTTTTACGTAAATCAACAACATATGGAATATTAATTGTAAAAAAAACAGTTTCCTTGTCAGCTATCAGATGTTTGTCTAGTAGTACAGTATTAAGGTTTTGCATTTATGAAAATAAAATAAAAACCTAAAAACATGCATCCGTCTTCCACTTACAACTGTGGTTTCAACCCCCTTCGCAATCAAGCTGTCAGCAAATTGGGATGCAATGCCTGTGACGAAGATTGAAGCTAATGGCGGAAGAACTGAAACCTGAATAATTATAATAAGCATTATACATATTCATTCATAGGGTTCGTCTTAACTAAATCATTAAGGGTATATGTTCATGCTACATTTCCAACAAAAAAGTTTCAAAATACCTCCGGTGCCTAATTATAATTATGAAATATGTGTTCATGCTACCATGATCTAATTCTGAAATATGTGTTCTGCCTAATATGAAATAAGTTTCAAAATACCTCTGGTCATCTCGAGCCAAAAATATGCTTAGTTGTCAGATTAAGAATGAGGAAAATGCAGTAAAGCTAAAATGCCTAAATAGAGTCTAGATTCATGTAAGCATGATGATAAATCCATCAAAATCCTCATGTTTAGTCTATAGATGTATCATATTATCAAACGTGTGGGAGACACTGATGGTTAGCAAACCAGCACAGTTTTACATTTGAAAAAAAAACTGGTCTGACTTGTTAAGAAAATTTTAAGTGCAAATGTGTCCTCTATAGACATAACAAGTAATTTTGCCGAAAACCCCTGCATATAGTTCTCTAGCTCCCTTTTTCTGAACTCCGAATTATCACATCTTCTCACTGAGTCTCACGAAACCGAGTTTTAATTATTCAATGGCAGTGTTTTCTGACAAATGGTTATTTAATCTGTATCAGTCCTTTACATGTTTCGAGTTACAGCTAGATAGCCTAGATGTAATGATCAAGCATGGATAACCACAAGAAATAAGTCTAAGAAAAGAATCATCAAGTCTGCTATCATTTTCAGATGAGGAAGTTAATGAGAAGAGTAACATCTAGATGGTCATTGACGTATTAACAGAAAAACAATATCATATAGTATAAAACAGCTAAGAAGGTATCTAGAAGCTTACCCATGCAGCTTCCGTCAGGTCAAGGTTCAGCACCTCACTGCAAGGGATGTTCTCGATATTTAATCTCAACAGATAATAATAACTTGGACCAAGGTAAAAGATTTTCCCTAGATAAATAACGTCATTGACTAAAAACAGAAAAATAAAAAAGACAAGAATGCGCGAAAAAGAAACTCAACATTTGGCCACCTAATCTTCTGCTATTTTATTTACTCTCATCCGACTGTTTGTTTTATCTTAAAAGGACATCTCTATTGAACTATTTGAAACTCAGATAATGCATCTGTTTATAGCATTATTATAATATATATCTTAAGACCTACTGCTATACTTCCCATCTATTCATGCACTTGTCATATAACTCAATTTTTAACCTACTAATATTTTATACATAACCTCAAATATATTTCCACTTCTATCCGGTAACCTAATCACTCAGGTTATGTTGAAATCGTCAAAATAAGTTCAAACATGAAACCAAAAGGGAGCATCAAACTTCTGTAAAGTCTAGTGTTTAATTTTCAAAAATTCAGCTTTAGAATTCGCAGCATGAGATGAGAATTTAAGTATGTGAGAGTTAGCCTCAATGTTCCGATTGCTGTTTGATCTTCAGGCAAAGTGACGATGATTCTATGTATGAATATTCAGATGATTAATTCCATTTTGGAGAAGCAACTATGCAAGTTCTCAGTTAACAGAATGGTTTAAAAGTCCAATACAACTTTAAACTTTATACAAGCTTAGATAACTATATAGTTTCATCAAAATATTGAACATGATCCAACAGAATCTGTGTTATTTCAAAGGCCTTCTCCAGTGGTAAAGCAACAAAATTCCTGAGGACGAAACATATAGCTATACCCAGAGAAAATATAAGGATTTCCAGTACTACTGAAAGAAAAAAAGGCACCTGAAATACGTAGGAAGCCAAGATAAGCAGGTATAGTGACCCCAACTTCCACAAAAGTGAACATATATCATTGCCCATACAGCTTTAGATTTGAAAAATTCATTCCAAGGTATATCCTGTAAAATAGTTACACGCAGGATTTAATATCTCATAACCATTCAGTAACCCTGTCAAATATCATTTTATTTCATTATTGGTTTTCAGAAAAGGTGATAGCTATTTTAAGGTTCTTCGTGATTCCCTTGGCAGTAGCAAACATTAATATCAGGCAGAAAACTTCTCTCTGATTTTATGCGAATATGCAATGATACATATCAAATCGTTGTTAATTATGAAAGATGTTGTGGAACAGTACTGATTTTTTAAGGCAGAAGATTGAAATTCTGAAGTTTAAGGATCTAAAGTTTAATTTCTCTTCATGATTTTTAGCTGTTACAATTAACTTGTGTCGTTAAAATATTGTAAAGTGCATTTATAAAATACCACAAGTGTTCTAGAACTAAATAGAACATATGCACCTGCCTTCAGTGAGCCACCCAAATCTTCCAATGAAGTAGTCCATGACTTGTTCATAGGGCCAGATTGGGGCCCTGCAGAAGATAAATTAAGCATTTATGCAAGTGCGGACAAAATCTGACTTATGGAGTTGTATCTAAATTTTGGATTAAAACAATCGAAAACATAAATTTCATGAAAATTAGGCCCCTTATAAATGGTCCTTCAGCCACCCATTTATATTCTTCCTTTTGCCAATCTTGAACGGGCATTTGATGAGTCGGTGGGTAACTTAAGATTGTTTTTTAAATGATTTGTGATCTATTATGAGTTTCAGCTTAAAGAAGTGCATGAAGTTGATAATTTTAAGGCATAAGCTATTATGATTTTCGTCTTACATGATAGAGAAGGAGCTCTAAATGGACGCCGGTCTTCTTTAACAAACTGAAATATTGAAAACCTGAAAAACAAAATGTTTTCAATAATTGAATTGGCATCAATTACCTCTGCATTCTTCACCAATGAAACTCGGGACAAAAAATAATAGCAATTTAGAGGCTTTCAAAACAATGAGATATAACCTTACGTCCTTTTCAGAGAAAAATAGAAAAGAACAGATTAACTTGCAAAGAGATTAGGGATTAGTTTCTTGGTTCGTGTGGTTCAAGCAACAGTGATAGAAAATGAGATTCTTCCATCAGTGCATTATCTTACCAAGCTATACCCAGTGAGCCAAAAATGTAAAATACTGACCCCCAGCCATAGTGTTCGATCAAGGGAGGAGCCAAAAGAAGCCTACAAGTCCATCAATCCAATTGTTACCGCAGAAGCATATAAAATCATGACGGATAAGAAATGTAACAACTTTCTACAAATTAATATAGTATGAAATGAAATCAATTTGGTATATTTCCATAGAGGATTTAGCAAAACAAACCAATGGGATGCATCGTAAGCCAAAATAAGTGTGATTAGGGACTATTACCCCAAAACACTTCCAACACTCAAACCACCAAAAACAAAAGATACTGCACGTGAACGCTCTTCTATTGGTATTGACCTGGGGGGAAAATCAAATAATCGTTATAACTACATAAGGTAACAAATATATTTGATTGTGTGTGTGACTGTGTTCAGTGTAGAAGACAAGGGCAACATGTCAAATATAATTTTACTAGCACACGTGTAAAGATACTAAAAAAAATATATTAGCTAAAACAAGTATATAATACAGAAGAATTTATGAGCATAAATATCACACCAAACAAAAGCACTTGCTGGGGTCTCACTTTGTTGTGCATTAACATGCCTACCAAAGTGAGTGATAACAAAAGTAGTATTTTTGTCCCAACGTTAAATATGTGTTAGTGGGAAACAGAGATGTAAACAACTACTATTATCTTGTATTTATTATTGACCAGACTCTTAAAGTCTTTCATATAAATTATCATCTAGGAAACTTTATCACAGTAACCACATAAATATAAAATAGGGAAACCAATATGAACTAGAAAACCAATAGCCAACAGATACGGTTTAGGTGAAAGTGATGCCAGTAACAAAAAAAATTGACTGTATATTAGTGATAATCATTTCACCATTTTTTCAATTGCATTTTTCTTTCTCTTTTCCTTTATAATTTTCCATCTTAATTTGTTGTGTATGCTTTGGTTTCGTAGAATCACTTAAAACTACATACCGGGCAATCATAGCCGTGGCAGCAGATGGTGAAACGCCTTCTCCTATTCCAACCTGCATGCTAAATAAATTAATCGAGATATTAAATAAAAATAGCCGAAAAAAATCTATACTACAAGCATAGTTTGTAACGAACTTCAGTCATAGAATTATAACATGTTGCCAGAACAAACATTATATTTTTCACAATTTAACGAGGAAATAAGCAGAAACTTCTAAGAATGTGGAAACTCTATGGAAGCATTAGAGGTTATGGAAATACCAAAATCCTGGAAAAAATAAGTCCTGGCATAAATCCAGCAACAACAGGAACCAGTATTGTGGCCAAAGACCAAACCAGAACACCGACTTCGAGAACTTTACTGCAGAGAGTGAATAAAAATTCATATAAAACAATCTTTATTGATAAATAAAATAAGTTAGCGTTTATGATCCTATTGTACTAGTGTTTAATACGTTAATAAGTGAAAATACAACCCTTCAAGAAACATAGATCATATTAACTTTAAGTGTTGAAGACACATTCACTGGATTAAATGCTACAATCATTCAAAATAAAATACAGTCAGTGCGTACAGAAAATTATAATAATAACAGAAAAAAGGAAAAAATCATGACCAAGTGACTCAGTGCTTCAAAATTTATTTATATTGATGAGATTTCTGGTTCCAACCAATAACAAATTAAGCAAGGATTGTTAATATCATTTTCAAGTCATGGTAAGAATGCTAGCTTTGTATAACATGAGCCAACAAAATATATGTGAATAAATTGTTCATATTCTCGTGAAATTACCAAAACACTTTCGCATACCTGTATAATTATCTGATAATGTACTAATTTTATAAATGGTAAATTAAGAAACTAACCTCCCACCAAAGATTTTCGCAAGCCAGCCACCGGGCAACTGACTCAGTGCATAACCCCAGAAGAAAGAAGACTGCACCAATCCAGCCACAGAAGCATTCCATCCAAATTGATGTGACATTGGGATTATGGCAATACTCAAATTCACCTATTGAAGTACAGAGAAAATGAGTTCCCAGTCAACTATCAAAACGATTATAAGCTAAATAGGTGAATTTGGTATAAAAAAAGATTATAGCAATACTCAAATTCACATATTATAGAATCAGTACTATATCTCACAGCATTATACATATGGGCATTAAATACATACAAGCACAGATAAATGACACAACACGATTATGAACATGAATGACTACGAGAGAATAAAAGAAAAATCATGCAATCAGCATGAGTTGCACGACACAACAAAGACAAATGAAAATGCAGTCAGTTAAAACTACATTTATTATGTTTATGACATGAAAACACAAACATGACACAAATTGCCATGATATTCTCAAAGAAGAGCATACAAACAGAGACCTCCACAGGGGGCTAGCTACTCTTTAATATCCTAATAAGACATTTTAATGTGTAATTGACTCGACTTTAACATGGTATCATAGCAGACACAAAACGATCATGGGGTGTCTCAGCCGATGAAATTTAAGGCTCGCCTAAACAACACAAAGTTTACAACACAAAGTTTACGACAAAACCGAGCCTACTTGTGAGGGGTGTTGAATATCTCAGTAGAAATTATAAAACTAGAAATACAAAATTCAATCACCTAATTATTAAAATTTGCAATTTGACCCCCAAAGATAACCCTTTTTTCGAATTCCCTGCTCCGTCAAGCGTGATATTTTTTACCTTATCCATATTGCAAATAACAAATGCGAGAGACGTGGTTCCAATGAGCTTATATCTTTGAGGAATATTCTCCCACGGCGGCCAATCCCAGTCGGAGTCCTCTCTCCCGTTCACTTGGAGCTTTTTGGCCTGCGCAGCATCCTCTCGTTCCGATTCTTTTACGCTACAATAAACCCTAAATTTCAAGATTTTTTGCTTGGGGGAAAAACCCTTGAGAGGATAGGAAGTTCTAAGTGATGTTGAGCGTCCCCAAATGTTCGGATTGAAGAAATTGTTGTGTGGTTTTGGGATTACTCGGGCCATCGTTTCTTTTTGCTTAGCATGAAACTGACGATGTCGAAGAGCTTATTAACGTATGTGATGAGTGGAAGCAAACGCAGTTAGTGTGTGTGATCAGCGAGAGAGAGAGAGAGAGGACATTTAAGAGAAGGAGCATACTTTGCCACGGAGTGTTAGAGAAATATCGGCCGCACTTTCTTTTAAATTTATAACAAAATTAATACAGTACTCTCTAGTAATAATTAAAAATAAGAATAGCTTACTTGCCAAAAAAAACAAAAATTAAATTGTAATTGTTAGGGTTTGAACTCGGTTCTACTAAAAATTGACAAGTACTAGACACATAATACTGTACCAGAAAATTGAAATGAAAATTTTAGAATGTTAATAAAATTAATACTATATAATATAAATATTTGCTAACAAATAAATAAAATAACTTAATTTAATATTTAATCACAATAATAATTCATTATTAAAAATATTTTAAAAAATCAATTAATTAATTTATAATTATAAATTTAAAATTAAGTAAATACAGTACCAATTAATTTGAATTTTATTATTAATTTTATAAAAAAATTTAATAAAAATTAATAAATTATTGAGTAAATTTAAATTTAATATTTTATTATTAATTTTATAAAAAAATCTAATAAAAATTAATAAATTATTGAGTAAATTTAAATTTAATAATCTATTAGATTACATTTATTAAATAATTAATCGTTAAAAAATTATTAATCAAAAATCTAAAATAGAAATTAAAACATTAAGAATTAATTATTTAAAAAATAATTCAAATTTAATAATTCTTATTTTAAATTTATTAATTAATTAATCATTGTTCATTAATTATTTAAATTTAATAACTAAAATTATAATATTAAAAAAGGCATGAAAAATGATTTTTTTTAATTATTTTTTATTTAATTAAATTATAATGTTTTAATTTCTATTTTAGATTTTTTGATTAATAATTTTTTAAATTCATCTTTTTATTTAAATTATTGAAATTCATCTTTTTATTTAATTAAATTATTTGACCGATTTAGTAAGTATACCCGTTGTCATCTCATGTTTTAACCTATAATAGCAGGTCAAAGCTCTAATTTTGAAAAATTTTAAAGATAAAAGACTACTTGTAGAATTTGACTTTCGAGCAGGATCATGTATGATATTTTCTCCATTATAAGTTGTTTAAGGATTTTTCACATTTTTTAATAAAATAAATTTTATCCTATTTTGTTTTTTAATAAGGAGGAGAAACGAGAAACTCCATCCAATCCGATCGTAAGCCCCTTGATCGGATATGATGTAATGTAGTAAATTGAGGGATGTGCTAGAGTATCAGACACATTTGCGAGAGAGCCAACAAGTCTCACCCCAGGACAAACTTAATAATATTTCAATGAAAATTTGTCTCACCCGAAGTTCGAACCCTGCATTGCCGGGAAATTAAACTCACATTATCGAAGTTCTTACCACTCGACTATGCCCCTGGACAATTTCATCCTATTTTACTCTTATTTAATGACTATTACATCAATTCTTTCAAATACTTTAGTTAGGTTTTCTCAGTTTCTGTTGCAGCTCCAATATCAGTTTTTTTTTTTAAAAACTCAAAAAGTCTTCTTGATTTCAATACGCGATACGGAGTAATACTATGCACTATACAAAAACCTTTGATTTCTCAAATTTTTGGCTTCAAAATTTTGTTTTGGAGCCAAACTACTGAAAAGAGATTCACAAAAATAATTTTGGTTTTTGCTTTTTAAATTTGAATTTTCAACCTATTTTGATCTACAAATATGGCAAGAATATTTCAATAAGTTCATATTTTCATACATGGATTCCAACTTCACAATCAATTTTATATCTACCTCTCCATTTTTTGACCAAAAATTACACAATGAATGAGAAATTCCAATTTTCATGACAAATTCTCCATACAAAAACTTCATAATTGATTCAAATGAAGATGTCTACGAGATTGAATACCCTACTTTTGAACTCAACGTTCAAGGGTTCGGAGAAAATAACAATGGAGCATTCTCAAACTCATCGGACGAGGAGATAGTTGTCCAACATACCGAGGTTAGCTATGCAATGCCGAACACAAATGAAGAGCCCCAAATAAGTTCTTATTTGTTCGGTGTTTGTTTTCAAGGTCCTGTACTTTTTTTAAATTTAATTTAGAGATTTTTTTTAAAAGAAAGTTGTGTACAGTATTACTTTTCCATGCAACATTTGTGTATTAGGCAACATTCCAACAAGAATGAGGAAGTTCTTAAGTGATGTAGAAAGATGGGCGTTTTATCGTGCTTTGCTAGAAAAAAGTGTTGATGAAAAATTGAAGAGAAACTCGACGAAAGAAGTACAAGTTATGTATAATATTCTGAATGTGCGAACGGTACAAAAAATTAATATGGAAAATTCACAAAAGAACTCCACCAGGTATAGACGTGGACGTGTCAATAAGAAAGACAAAGAATTGTGGTCGCAAACGAATTGAGATTGATTTAAGTCGATTACAAGAAACAGAGTTGTATCAGCGAACAACACCCACATCTCTTTCAGATGCTTTAGGGGTCAACTACTCTAACTTGTATCGTCTTCTTAAGAAAGGTGTCATCCGTCGTCATTAGAGTTCCATCAAACCACATTTGAAAGAGGTAATAAATCATCCCGAATACAAATTTGCTTGTCGATGCTTGACGAAAGCACATTGTCGAATGATCTCAAATTTAAGGAGATGTATAACTATGTCCATAACGACGAGAAATTGTTTTTTTTGTGGGGCTAGTCATTGGTCAATTGCAGAAATTTAAATACTCACACACACATGTCTCGAGTTCGAACCTTGGACCTTACGATCCTCAATTCAAGTGCTCAACCAACTGAACAAATAACCCTTGACATAAAATGGTTTTACTTAACCAAAAAGGATCACACATTTTACTTGTTCGATAATGAAGTTGATCCTGATAGGTCTTGTCAAAGTAAAATTTTCATTTCCAAAGCCATGTTTTTTGTGACTACTGCTCGTCCCAGATTTGATGATGAAGGAACTGATGCAGCCCAAGAGTCGTCGATGATACAAGACCTGGTGCAAGTTCCGGTTGGACCAGTTACGCGCTCGAGAGCTAAGAAGTTCAAGACAAGCTTGATGGCGATGATTCAAGAAGTTTGGGCGCAAGAGCTATTGAAGAAACCCATTGGTGATGTGGAGAAGCCAAGCCTTATCAACCTGATTGCGTACGAGGAGGCCGATCCAATAGAAGACTTTGAGTTTCAAGCTGGAACCATGAAGACGAAGCCGGAATAGAGATCAGACGTGAGCCAAGGACGCGCCGCTGATTTTGGCTGCGAAAATTGTTGGAATTCGATATCCCGGGTTATTTAAATTTGCGGAACCGATAACCCGAACGAACCCTTCGCCGGAGATCACACGAACACGACAACCATGCCGGGATACGACTGAAGTGCACAGCGAGGCCCGAAGGCCGCGCACGCCCCAGCCGCACCCCCACGGCCGCGCGCTCGCGCGATCAAGGATCGATCGCGCTCGGGCGATCGATCGGGGTGGGGCTGCCCAGCAGCCCCCGCGGCGA
>JACOMQ010006106.1:0-15667 GCA_014843705.1 Euphrasia arctica
CGTACGATCGACCAACCCATCGAGTAACAGTCGCAGAAAAAAAATTTGCGAAAAAATTGAACACGTACCTCTCGTTTTGGCTCGTCAAGGCACGCGTATATCCGACGGAGTTTTCCAGAATCTAACGAGGCAACATGTAGAGAGTGTTTGAGAGAATTTTGAGAGAATTTTTGAAAATTTTTTTGTTTGGTTTTGGTAGGTTTAGATGAATATGGAGGATTGAATGCACAATAAACCCACACCAAACCCTTCAACCAAACAATAAATCTGATCTCGTGGGTCCTACATGTATTTTCTTTTTATTTTTATGTTAATTGATATTTGTTTTTGTATTTTGTTTTTGTTTTTATTTATTTATTGAAAGAGTAAGGGTATAAGAGACTTTTTATGGATAATTGGTGTAAAAAACTCACACATTTATAGGGGGACTTTTAACTCATGCACTTATCAAATGTGACTAAAAAGTCACATTCCCACTTTTTTAATTTGTCAAGCTTTACGGGGCCAAATATACTACGGAGAAAATGGGAGAGTCATAGTGTAATTAAAAGAAAATCAAGGCCCATTTGGCTATTTCTCATCCGGGTGCTTTAAAGTTTAAAGGCCTCAGCAGTGGCGCGCGGAGCCGAGCCGTCTGAGAGCGGTTCGTACTACAGACTACAGTATGGTGGGAGAGAGCTTCGAGGTGGAAGAATGGGACGCCGACTTCCTGAACGAGGTTTGCCAAGCCGAGGAACGTGCTTTGTCCACCCAGCGTTCTGACCAACCGCCTCCGCCGCCGTTTGCGCCGCCTCCGACGCCGATTGCGCCGCTTCCGCCTTCGTTTGTGCCGCCTCCGCCGTGTGTCGTAATCCATTCCCCTCCCCCCGAACTCTCGCAGCGGACTCGCGACACGGGCGGCGTTCCCGATTCCATTATTACTTCCGGTAGTGTTGGGATTCACTTTGCTCGGGATGAAGAAAATGATAGGCTGAAGGTTAGGATTATTATAATTCAATGCGCTAATTGTTGAACAAATTTGTGTTAGTGCATTATAGCTGTTTTCTGCTATCGTTTATTTCATTGCAGAAGGAGCTCCACGGCGTCTCCCAGCACCTTCATCATCTGGTAATTTCTCCTTAAGCATTTTGGTATTTCGAATATTCCATTGATCGAAAAATAAATTTCACTAGAAAATCGACCCTATGTTAGAAAAAATGGATTCTATGTGAGGTTCTCCTGTCAATGTGGAATCTAATTGGTGTCCATAAATTTGAGTACAAAAAATGTTCTGATTGCAGGAGGAGGAGATTGTGGAGCTCAGAAAGGAAAGAGACAAAAAGGAGGAGCTGCTGAAAGACTTGCATTCGAAAATCGAGGCAAGAGATGCTGAGTTTCAACACACGAAGAATGTAGAGACGTAAGGGGCATTCCAATCATTTTGTCATGCATATTGGCTTTTCTAGGCCTAGGGATTCACTGCTTGTTAATTAGATTTATTTAGTACTGATTTTGGACCAAGTATTGTGGCATGTTTGTGCTCTTTCTTGTTTATGTGCGTCTAGTCTATAGCAAGTAACTTAGCTTCTATGGGTCCCAGGTAACTGTAAGCCATTATCTTACATGGAACACCCATGATGAGTCTAAGTTTGATATGGAGGGAAGTGCGAATATGAATATAGGTTGGAATGACAATGATCTTTCATGAGTTCTTCATTACGTCTTACATTTAGTATGTAACAAGTCATTAGACTTGAGAATATGTTTGAAGTAAAATTTTCTTTCATGGTGACAAGGATTGCCTTGTTTCTAGTCCTACAGCTGCGGGGACATCTAAAGTGTGTGAAGGTGCAAATTCATCAAGTGCCCAGCTTGGCTCATTGGGATCACGAAGGTTAGCATTTCCCCACAGACTAATAACAGGAAGCATCATCCTATCCGTGGGATTTTATCTCAGTTCAGTAAAACCACCGAAATAAGCTCTTCAACCCTAAAAAAAGTTGCAGCTTAAAGAAATTATTTCGTCTGTGGAACTCGGATGATGAGAAACGGGGAAGAGTTCTGGTTGCAAAGCTTTATATGACTTGTGAAGCGGATTTTCATATGCTATTTGGATACTTAAACTCTCCGCGGAAAGACTCTAATAAGGGTACTCCGTCTGTAGAAACTGCAAAAGTATCACAGCTATACTCAGTGTTGAACAAGGTACATGCTTCTGGTTCTGCTTTTGCATGATTGCATATTTTTGTAGAAAAAATAAAGAACAAGTTCAACACATGGGCATTGATGATATGTAATATAAACACTATTAGTTTCTCAATTAAATGACACTTCCATAAAAATTATTTATCAAATCCAGCACTTGGAGTCGTGCAAATAATTAGCACGTTAGTTTGCATTTTAGTTTTTGCTTATATAGATTATACGATTTATTTGTCATTGTATTCTATCATCATTGATGCATTTTGATTCCTGGAGTTGGGTCAATATTTACATTAGTTCCATATAACAGTTGCAGATTAGTTATGATACCTTGAGATTAGGGGATCTGCTTGGAGCTCTGGCTGATCTTTGCAATCTAAAAAATGTGAGTTCACAATTTAAGTAATTCATTACGTACAAAAAAGTATGTAATTTGCAGTAATGATCAATCATCATAAATGCACTGGACCTTAGATATCGATTTCTTAGCGTCAGATCACTTATGACATTGGTCAAAACAGTTCCATTGTTTTGTACTACATTACAATTCATTTGTTTAATCAGTATTGCATCTTATGCAGGTTGTTATTGTTCGTGGCTCAATTCGTATTCTGCACAATGTTTTGGGTAGCTCCTTGAGCCTGGAGAAGGAATTCGGTAAAAGGTGCAAGGAAGTAGCTTATGGGGTTTTATTCTTCCTTTTCTATAGTTCGTCATACTAATTAAAGCAGATTTCTTCATTATTAATCCAAGAGGCAAAACTACATATCCATTTTAAATTGACCCGTAATTTATCCTCTCAATATTGTGAATGTAAGTTTTTTTTATATTTAATAATTACAGCATGAACAATATAAAATAATTGCTCTATTATTTCCCCCAAGATCAAAATTACTTGAAAGTTCTCATGTTGTTACATTTTTCTTACAAATGGTAGTTTAGTTATTCTTCTTTATTTTGGCCAAATAAGATATATATACTCAAGAGCCTATCTTTGTATCATAAAATGGCCCAACTGTTTGCATTTATGATGTGACCCCAGAAATCGTGATAAAAATTCTTCTTGCCCAAGGAAAAAATAAGACAATTTATTTACGACACAGCAGTTTATAATGTGGCACACATGATATTTTACCTTTGGGGAATCTTCTGGCTCTTCATATTGAGCTTTCTGTTTTGATGTTCCCTCATATCTGTCACTTGTGTAGTAATTATATGATTGTTTCTCTACAATGTGCCTCATAAAAAAAGAAGGTTACAGAAAAGAGTAATAAAAATTAATAAATCAGTTGTTGAAATCCTGTCTACTAGCAGGGAAAATGTTACTGTTGAGGAACACTCCTCTGAAGACATCAATTCGGATACAAATGGAAGTGGAGATATGGAAAATGAACTCTCATGTTTCACAAATTTAGCGGAGATGTTAAAGCAGGGCCAGTTTATTTCTGGACTTGAATTGCCTAACATTAAAACCCCTGGCCATACTGGGTTCTTTGATCATACCATTGAGACGTCTATTCCTGGAGTATTTTGGGTTTCCTTATTTGAAACAATGTGCCTTGTTTCCACTGAAAACAATGAAGAACAAATACAGCGTGAAGCAGTTTCAATCATGAATCTGATTCTTATGAGACAGAATGCCTATTCGGATAGAGACAAGTGAGGACTTTTCTGTTGACTGTGTGAATTTATATTTTTTACTTTGCGTATAATATTCTAAATAAAGGATGTCCGTTTGAGATAGGTTTGCTGGGGAACTTGCTTTTCGAAGTTTATCAAAGTTATTGAGGAGGGAAGCTGGATTTTTTGTGCAAGATCAAGCTATTCATAGTCTTTATCTGCTATGTAACTGTGAGTTTCTCTATGCTGAAAAGCGATTCTGTGATCTTATGGAAAAAGAGGAATCTTTGAACTTACTATTTTAGTATCTTTAAACAACATTTTCTACTTAAGATGTGTGAGATTTATGATTTTGTTAAAAAAATCAATCCTTGATTATTTCTAAAGTTTATCTTGTCTCTAATCTGTAGGTCCAAAAGTCATACCTATGCTTTGTTCTGGTATTGAGGAAGATAGTGAGCAGGAATGTCCCAACGGCATTAAAGATAAAAGTTCAACTTTTCATTGGTTGAATGAGATCTTGATTGGCTTGGCAGGTTGTGTTGCTTTCTATGGAAGTTTTTCTGCACAGGTAAGCTTAACTTACAGAGACGTTGAGTTGTAATTGCAACTGGTGCGAATATTATTTGAGTTAGTCATCTTATGATTTTTCTCAAATTCGAATACACTATCATAATAATGGCATGATGAGTTTTATGCAACCAATTGTTTGAATAAATTATTCTTTTATTCTAGTCTCTCTCTCTCCATGATTTGGTGTTTTGGTTTTCTTGTCATTTGAATATTTTTCTGCAATATCATTTGATCTTAAACTATGCTTAATTTTCAGGAGATGAAGCTTCGTAAAAATGCTATAACTCTGCTAGCTTTCATAGGATCAGCAGGAAAATCAGGCTTTGAAATTTTGCTGAGTCACAAGCTCCCGAAGGGCACCAATTTCTTTGCAATTATTTTGCAAAGCTTAACATCCGATCTGAACCCTCAAGCATTAAACTCTGCCGAACAATCTGGCATTGTCAAAGAACAGTAAGTTTTGAAAGTCAGTTAAGGTCTAATCTAAAGCTGTGTTTATAAACAATTCACTGGATTCATTAATATGTCGAGTTGATATTGACTCTTGAGTCCATTCAGAAACCTTTCTCTTTGTTCACTCTGATCTCATTAATCTCTATTTGTTTTCAGATGCTTGCTTATTCGGGAGGCACTTATTTTCTTGAACAGGCTCGTTTCCCATTCTGATTACTCAGTTCCTGTTCTGCAAGCATTGACAAACACAAGAGAGATGGCGAGCACGACTGTGGACGTAGCCAACAGATTAACCCAGAATAGCGGTTTACTATGGACGGACATTAGCTCGAAAAAATATGTAAGGGAATCCGAAATCACGGACCTGGCCCGCATCTTCAAGAAGAGAGTCTATACGTTTCTTGGAGATAGCATAGCATGAGATCACGTTTTTTGGTGACATCAAACTATTTCTGTGCTGATGCAAAGCATCCCTTGTTCGTTTACATCCTATTGTAGGTTTGTATCACCAACACATCCAAGGTCTGCAATTTTATTGAATGGTTTCTTTCATGAAACTATGTATTCAGCTGATAATTCATTGACCGAATCAATTTTTGAAGATTGCACAGCATTTTTGCATTTATTTTCAAGTATCTATTTGTTCATTTGAATACTTGTCATATTGAAAATCTTATTGAAAGTACGTAATGAATTTATCTTAACTTAATATAAGTATAAATTAAAATGTTTACCTTCGTTCATACTTCATTTTTTTTCAACAATTTGAAAAAATTGAAATTAAATTTACAAGAATAAAAGACTTGACTTGTTAACTGTTTTAAAATATTAAATAATAATAAAAAATAATATAACTATTTTTACATGATAATGGACGAGAAAATTGACCAAATCGCAACCTTACCTTAGCTGTGCCAATTAAATTTTGACTCAATTGACCCAGGGTCCCAGAAAACTACTCGTCTACTCCAAGCAAAGCCCAGGGCAATCTCGTAGTTTTTCACACTTCCGAATACCATACCGCAGTTCATCATTCGCCAACCCGGGTCGTGTCATCCGTACGGAAGCTAATATCTGCAACACTACATTCTCTCACAGTCACAAGTCACGCGTAAACCATTTTTTTTCTATCGACGGTTTTAGCTTTGAAAAAACGAAAAAATCCAGGCGATGAATCGGGGCCACGATCCCAATCCATTTGACGAGGAAGAACCTGAAGTCAACCCATTTGCGGTAACCGCGTTATCTACATACAAATAGTTCTGCCTATATTTAGATTTGTTTTAATTGTTTTCACCAAGTTTTTGGTTAGCTCAATTTTGATTCATCAGTTTTATTTTCTGAAATTTTTGATTGTTTATTAAAGATCCGAGTACCGCGGCATCGTTCGATTTGTTTGGGGGCTTCGAATTGACTATGAGATATCTAAGTAGATAACTGTGAATTTAGGTTTACTTATTGTGAGGTCTGGTTAGTGGTTAGTAACTGGGATATATCATCTAAGCAGCGAGCGATTCACGGACAATATTCACTTCTACATTTTGTGTTTTTCTTAGTGATCTGATGGTTATCGTGTTGCCGTATGAAAGTTTGCTAACCCGTTACCCCAATTTATGCAAAAAAATAATTGTGATAGTTTTCGTACATTTGGCATACAATTGGAAATTATGATGCATCGATTTGGGATAGAAGATCTTATCTTCCATCCACCTATTGTGTTAATCAGAAGCTGTATGAAGCTTAACAGACTTATGTACGTCCATAAAAATCGAATAACTAATACTCCCAAAAACAAATAAATTGCCCTTACCTTTTTCATTTTTTTAAATTCTACTCACAACTACTTTTTCCAATTTCAAAACGCATACCTCCATCCCAGACTAATGGTCTTCACTCTTTTGTAATTTATGAAGGAAGTGTGACCATTAGTGTGAGACAGAAAGAGTATATTTTATTTTTTGGTCTAAAAGTTAAAAAAAAAACTGCTAAAATTTTCTTAATCTTCGTGTCCGGACACACATTACTATATGTCTGGGCCGGAGGGAAAACAGATACTTTCCATCGGCATCTGTCAAATATATCTTGGTTGATTTTGAATGCTTACTGATTTTATTGAGATCTCGGAAATTAATTCTTTATAATTTATCACTCCAAATGTTGGCGGTGTTGCAGAATGGTGCAGGGTCAAAGTCACGCATTCCTAAAGTGGTTGCTAATACACTGGGTTTTGGTCAGAAACATGATGCTACTGTGGATATACCATTAGATACTATGAATGTAATGTAGTCGATAAGTAACACCGGTTTGCATCTCCACAATACTTTATTCATTTTATGTTCATCTTAATTATGTCGCACATTTTTTTTTTCAGGATTCCAAGAGTAAGGATAAAGAACTTGCGACTTGGGAAGCTAATTTAAACAGGAGAGAAAGGGTCAGTTTTCGCTTATTGGATGATGTGGCCCATCTTCATTATCTAGTTTTGTGGTATCTAATTCCGAGTCTACTTTGTGACGATAGTTTTATACGAATAAACTAACCCTGCCTGATCTGGTTTGGCTAGTAGAAAAAACTGAAAATAAATTTAGAGTTTCTTATAAATGGCCATGTTTTAAAGTAGCAAACCTAATCTTGTAATATTGTGCTAATGTATGACTATTTAGGATATACTATGATTCTGATTTTAGATTACAATCAAATTTGAAATAATCAATTATTTAATCTCATGCTGTCATATTCTATACTTTATGTCGACATTTGCTTTGTAGGAGCTTAAACGACGAGAAGATTCTGTTTCCAATGGTAAGATATGAAATAAATCAAGGCCACAAATCATGTTCACTTTTTTAATGTATTTCACTTCTAATTTATATGGAAACCCTTTCATTCAGCTGGTGTTCCTGTGGATGATAAAAATTGGCCACCATTTTTCCCAATCATTCATCATGATATAGCCAGTGAAATACCAGTTCATGCTCAGAGGTTGCAGTATCTGGCGTTTGCAAGTTGGTTAGGTGCGTATTTTGGTTTCCGACAAGCTCAAAAGCACTACATTTGCCTTTAAGAACAACCATGTTTTGTCTGCTAGTTTAGATTTCAATATTTCATACAAACATCATTACCCGAATAGAAAATTACAGCATGGCATCAGCTTTGCAGGATCATTTTTTACGACAGTGGACATTTGCATGAACAACCTTGTTTATGCGTACTGTTTCATTTGTAACACGAACTTGCAGATTAATGAAATATGATTACATGGACATAATGCAATATTCAATGGATTTTGGTTTTCAGGTATTGTTACTTGCCTTGTTTTCAATGTCATTGCAATCAGTGTATGCTGGATAAAGGGTGGTGGTATGTTTTCTTTCTATTTTGTTGCACATTTTTCCCTTTCAGAACTCTTGATGCATTAATATCTAATGCTGTTTTTATTATCTGTAGGAGTCAGAATCTTCTTCCTTGCCATCATATATGCGATAATGGGATGCCCTCTTTCCTATGTGCTGTGGTACAGGCCTTTGTATCGTGCAATGAGGTATTTTCCGTCATGTGCTATCCTTATTTTGGGAGACTTTTGATGTGTTGCAAGTGATGTCTTACATATGATTGTGACCTGCAGGACTGATAGTGCTCTGAAGTTTGGCTGGTTTTTCTTTTTCTATTTGGTATGTTTCCTGGGTAGCACTTGATTTTCAACAATTATATGACAATAGTTTACCTATTTTGATGTATTGGGAATAATTTTGGTGCAGATACATATTGGTTTTTGCATTGTAGCTGCAATTGCACCTCCAATTGTCTTTCAAGGGAGATCATTTACGTAAGGATGCCATCTTTCTTACTATATATATATATACATACATGATACATATGTGGTGATATTATATATTTTGCAAATTTTGAAATCGCCCTTTTTAACTATTCCCTTTTTCTTTGATTAGACTGTACATGGTTGTTATATTTGGTACATATAATGCACTATAGCATCATGCTTAGTCTCACACATGAATGTTATATATATATATGTTAATCAACGTATTTTTTTTGTGACACCAGGGGCATCCTTGCAGCTATTGATGTCTTTTCTGACAGTGTCTTGGTTGGGGTGAGTTGTATTTTCTTATTTGTCTTTACACCTTGTTGCTTCTGTGAGACTGACTCTTGCACAATTGTTCTACTATGGATTTATGATAAATTAATTGATACATCAAACACATTTTTTTCATTATTTTAGTAGACTTTACTTTGATTATCATTCCTTTCGGTCCTTAAGGATACTACTGTTTTTACTGCATATGAAAATTAGTTTTTTGCCTCTCGACTGGAGAAGTATCAGGGGAGTGCATAGCTTGCAACTTTTATTTTTATTTTTTATTCTATTTTATGTTATTATAAATAGGATGAAAGCATTTCACTACCACCCCCACATTGTTATGCATTACTTGCTCTTGATCGAAATTGCTTGACACACCCACACCTTTTAACCCCTAGGCTTCATCTAGGCACGCAAGACCTTATACGTATTTGCATGATCTTTTAGAACATTGATTGCTTGCAAGCTGAGGTGTAAAGCTTTTGCATTTTCTTCAATTGATTGCATTCAGAATCAACCTGTTTATTTATTTATTTTATTCATTCTCCAGCAAGTATTTAGTTGTTTTATGACAAACAACCTGTTTATTTAACTAAATACGAATATTTTGGATGTGAGCTGAGAGGTGTAAAGAAGAAAAAACTATGTTATGATGTGCCTCCTTCCTAGTTATAAGGACAATATGTTTAGTGATTTATTTTCCTGTCCCTGCCTGACGTGCTTTCTTGATTCTCGATAAGATAAATAAGAGTTCCATATGTTCTCATCTCATGCAGATCTTTTACCTGATTGGATTCGGATTATTCTGCTTAGAATTACTGTTGAGCTTATGGGTGCTTCAGGTTAGAAAAAACGATACTCACACATTCTAATTCGGATTATTCTGCTTAGAATTACCATTCCAATTTTGTTTGTGCACTTTTTAATTTGCAGAAAGTATACACATACTTCAGGGGAAATAAGTGATGCAGGATAGCATTCCAAACTCGCGGACTTTTCAATTGAGGTGCTTTTAGGTATATAAAAATCATTATTTCTCTTCATTCGTGTTAATAGCTCAAACGACGACTAGATTGTGCGCGGGAATTTACACTTTTATGAGTGTATTTTATATATGTTCGTGAAGATGTGCTTTTAATAGCATATAAGTAGATAATTTGCTTTGTGGTGATGTGAAGCCGAGATATTGTACACACATTGCAGTTGAACGATTAGATTGACAGGGCGTCCCTTGTAGTCGCATTTGTCGAATATCGGTTGAAGATGGTAAGATATACTTCTTCCGTCTGGAGAGCTGTCTCATGAATCTCAATTAGTTTTTTTAAGTTCACAAAAAAATTAGTGTGGGCCACGTGTCATTATAGTATTGGGCACACAATGATGGTATCACTATGATGGGTCACGGGAGTACGTCTTATTGTAGGTAATAAATTCCAAGACGATGCCCACTTTTTGTTAAGCATTGGCAAATTTTGTAATTATTAAACTCTTGTCATTATTATTAAATAAAGGACCATAAAAGTCGTTAATTTGATGTCGACCCCATGTGATATTGATGATTTGAAGGCTGTTTATCTGTTGCGGAACCATGTGATGAACAAGTATTGCCGTATAATATACACTACTTCGTTGATATATAAGAAATGGCAAAATAATACTCTCTTTTAAAAAAAATCATTTTAAGAAAGAAAAAAAAGTAAATAAAATTTAAAAAAACTATAATTATTTATCCATTGTAAAAATTTTAGTGATTTTTTTAAATTTAATTTTAACTAAGATTTAGAAAATAATTACGTTTGTTTATCGACCTAAAACGAATTTCAACATCACCGAATTTGTGAAGGAAGCGGGACTAGAAAGAGTAAATATTTTTCTTTTATTCCGAACAATACAGAACATGCTGAAATCATGGATTCGGATAACCAGCTTTTTCTTTGGGATTGCAAACAACTTTGTTTTTTTCCTTCCTCTTTTTAATTACACAAAAGAAAAGCCCAATTTCAGCACTTGAGAAAATAAAACTCATCAGCACTATCTACACCCAAAATCACGGCGACTTAGCCACCGCCTCCCGGCGGCGGACCACCGCCGAGAAAACGACACCATCCCCCCTTTGCCATTACTCGAAAAGTTTGGCACTTTTCACTTGTCAAACAAAAACACCCACCACCACCACCACCGCGTAGCCCCTAATAATCTAAAAAGTCCAATCCCTTTTCCATAAAAATCATTTCTTTACCATATCCACAGGTAACCCACAAGCTCCACACACTACACACACTCAATGTGCTCACCTCAACAAAAAAAACCCACCAAGAAAATATTCCTTCTTCCCCAACTCACCTTTTCTGAAACCGAAATAAAAATAAAAAATATTTAAATGGCGAGCCTCAGTGATATCGGTGTGTCTGCGCTGATCAACATTCTGGGCGCATTTGCTTTCTTGCTGGCGTTTGCTCTTCTCCGAATCCAGCCGGTCAACGACAGAGTTTACTTTCCGAAATGGTACATGGCCGGAAAGAGGACCACCCCCACCAGCCCCAGGGGGTGGGGTGGGGCCGTGGGCAATTTCGTCAATCTCAACATCAAGACTTACTTCACTTTCCTCAACTGGATGCCTCAGGCTTTGAAGATGACCGAGCCGGAGATCATCGCCCACGCCGGCCTCGACTCTGCCGTTTTCTTGAGGATTTATACTCTTGGGTAATACAGTACTTGCAAAATCCCACCTTTTTTATTTTATTTTTACCTTAATTATTGTTTTCAAGAATCTATTGTGATTCAATTGTAGTGTTACATTACATATACCCTTTTTGATTCGCCTGCAGCATGAAAATATTCGGCCCGATAACGATTGCGGCGCTTCTGTTTCTGATTCCGGTGAATTTGTCAGACGGAACCCTGTCTTTTCTGCGCCGTGATTTGGTCGTGAGTGACATTGACAAGCTTTCGATATCGAATGTTCGTCCCAACTCTTATAAGTAAGTGTCATGTATATCAAGTAGCTTGGACTGGGCGTTTTCTGCTTCTTACGATTGCTGCGATTGAATTCAGGTTCTTTGTCCACATATCAATGGAGTACTTGTTTACCTTCTGGGCTTGTTTCTTGCTCTTCAAGGAATATGGTACAGTTGCATCGATGCGACTGAAGTTCTTAGCTTCACAAGGCCGACGTGCGGAACAGTTCACGGTTAGTTTGAAAATTAAAACAATTAATTCGATTGATTGATTGATTATTTGTTATGTCCCCAGGTACTTGTTAGGAATGTGCCAAATGTCTCTGGTCGCTCGGTATCAGATAGTGTCGAAACCTTCTTTCAGAAAAACCACTCAGATCACTATTTATGTCACCAGGTAATTCTTGGAAAGATTACTCGGTAGTCGGTAATATAATTTCCTTGTGTTCATAACATTGCGTGTGTCTTATACTCACTCAGGCTGTGTATGATGCAAACAAGTTCGCTCGACTGGTTAGAAAAAGAAACAGACTCCAAAATTGGCTCGACTATAATCAGCTTAAGTTTGAGAGACATCCAGACAAGAGGCCTACAAGAAAGGTATATATACACCTTCGTCGCCTAAATAAAACAATCTTTTAACAAAATACTTTAAGAAGATTAAACAAGTGTACTGTTTCAATCAGAGAGGCTTCCTAGGACTTTGTGGTGGAAAGGTGGATTCAATCGACTCCTACAGAGAGCAAATCAAAATTTTCGATAAAAAGGTGTGCTCACTGCTCAGTTCTCCAGTTTTATTTTATTTATTTTAATTTATATCCTTCTTTTAGATGATTATGGAGCGGCAAGAGATTTTAAAAGACCCTAAATCCGTAATGCCGGCTGCCTTTGTATCGTTCAATTCGAGATGGGGAGCGGCCGTTTGTGCACAGACAACACAGAGCAAAAATCCGACACTGTGGCTGACGCATTGGGCTCCTGAGCCTCGCGACGTCTACTGGAAGAATCTTTCGATACCTTTCGTCTCGCTCAGCATTCGGAAGCTCGTGATATCACTGTCCGTGTTTGCACTGGTCTTCTTTTACATGATACCCATTGCTTTCGTCCAGTCATTGGCGAACTTGGAAGGGCTGGAGAAGGTCGCCCCTTTTCTCAGGCCGTTGATCGAATGGTGAGCGTTTTCGAAAACACCCTCGGGGGCAGTTTCGTAATTTTCCCTTCTGACGCTCGTCCGTTTTTCCAGGAAATTCGTGAAGTCGTTCCTACAGGGCTTTCTCCCTGGTCTCGCGCTCAAAATATTTCTGTACATACTCCCCGCGACTCTGATGATCATGTCGAAAATCGAGGGCCACGTGGCCCACTCGGTTCTCGAAAGAAGAACAGCTGCAAAGTATTACTACTTCATGCTTGTCAACGTTTTTCTCGGAAGCATTGTGACGGGCACGGCTTTCCAACAGCTTCATGCTTTTCTGCACCAATCGCCCACTCAGTATGTTCCGTATAACTCTAGAAGAGATCGATGATTTATATTTTATTTTGTTTTATTTTTTTTCTTTTGGTTTTAGGATCCCGAGAAATATTGGTGTGTCGATACCGATGAAGGCTACTTTCTTCATCACGTATATTATGATCGACGGATGGGCTGGGATTGCTGGTGAAATCTTACGGTTGAAGCCTTTAGTTATATTCCATTTAAAGAACATGTTTGTCGTGAAAACCGAGAGGGACTTGCAGAAGGCGACGTACACTGGAGGCGTTGACCTCCCGGAGACTTTACCGAGACTTCAACTGTATTTCCTACTGGGTATTGTGTACATGGTTGTCACTCCGATCCTTCTTCCGTTCATACTCGTCTTCTTCGCCTTCGCCTACTTTGTGTATCGTCATCAGGTTAGTTGAGTTCGACTCTGGTCAACTTACTTATTTTCTAGACCTTTGTGATTCAAGACCGGTGTTTTTTGACGGAAACCGTCTGAACTGAACTGAATATATTTGAAATAAACGGAACTGAATGGATTAAAAAAAAAAATTATAAAAAAATTAATAGTTTTTATAAATTGTTAAATATTTTTAAAAAATATTAATAATATTTTAACATTAAATAGATTGTATACATAAAATTATTGATTCAAATTATTTTTTATTTTAATTTATTTTGAAACGAATCTAATCGAGTTGAATTGAACTATCTGAACTGAATTGAAACTGACTTAAATTAAGTCCAAAAGAACATATCCTCAGCCTTTTGTTTTGTTTGTCGTTCGTGCAGGTAATTAATGTATATGATCAACAATACGAGAGTGCAGCAGCGTTTTGGCCACACGTTCATGGTCGGATTATAGCCAGCTTACTAATTTCTCAACTGCTGTTATTGGGCTTATTGAGCACGAAAGAGGCTACACATTCCACTCCCTTGCTCGTCGTCCTACCCATTTTGACTTTGACCTTCCACAAATACTGCAAGAGTCGTTTCGAACCTGCATTTAGAAAATACCCTCTCGAGGTAATATAACTTATCTGAGTATGGTTTGATTAAGGGTCTTTATAATCTTGAAAGCGTGTTTCCCCTTCTCTTTGCCTCTCCAGGAAGCCCTATCAAAGGACATGGAAGATCGCACTTCTGAATCTGAAGTCGAGTTAAAGGCTTACTTGGCCGATGCATACTTGCATCCCATTTTCCACTCGTTCGAGGAAGTTGACTTGGTTGAAGTCAAAGTCGAGAAAAATGAAACGCCGGTTGCAAGTCCTTCTCCAAGCGCTTCTCCGTCTCCTCAGCATGCATCGTCTGATCACGAAGATGAGCCGTCTTCTCAGCATGCGTCGCCTGATCATGAAGATGTGCCGTCTCAAACTGTGCAGCACTATGAAATCGAGCCGCCTCATAACGTGTATCACTATGAATTTGAATCAACGAATAACATGTATAGGTATGATAGTGAGTCTCATTATCAATACTATCACTATTGATATCTAGTATACTATATTTTTTTTTTCTTCAATGTCTAAAGCTCTAACCATGTTCCTCATTTTTACTAGATAGATTACTTGTAAGTTTATTTGTATAGGTAAATGTAAGAAAGTTGTGTGACACATTTCATCTTTCTTTTGTGTATTGGTATCTGCTCATCCAAATGTTCCTAACTTACTCGTCTCTTCGACGAAAACGTTGAATGTCGATTCACATTATCGACTAGTACAATACCATGCATCATAAACTCGGTTGAAATTTACAAAGGACTTGACTCTTTGTCAAGTTCTTTGTTACAAAAAAATCTAACAAACAATTCAGGGCTAAAATTTCAAATGAACTTGACAAATAGTTCATGAAAAACTAAAATTTACAAAGAACCTGACAACTAATTCAAGACTGAAATTTACACATAACTTGATAAACAGTTCACAAATAGTTATTTTGATAAATAATAAAGAAAACTTATAAATTTCCACAAAACTTATTGAGGAAAGTCACACTAATTGCATTTTGATTTTTAATTTATTTCATTTTCAGTCAGCAAAAGTGCTTATTTTTCAAACCCGATTTTCCATCCTTTTTCACTGGTTCAGTTCTGCATCTTCTGCCTCGTTTAACATCTGTTTAACATCTGCTCGAGGCCTTTGGAAAAATGCCCCTCCAAATATTAAGTACAAGATATGTACCCCTTACAAAATAAAAAACGGATATCTACCCCTCCCTTTATAAAAATAAATGTAAAAGAAACAAAAATAAAAATATTTACACAATAACCCCTAAGAAATAATTGCACTTTACCCCTCTTTCATTTCT
>JACOMQ010006107.1:0-15667 GCA_014843705.1 Euphrasia arctica
TAATTTTTTATTTAATATATTTTGTAATGTAATTTTTTTAATAATCATATATTAATAATTAAAATAAAATTTTATTTTAAAAATAAAAATAAATATTTATAATTAAATATTAAATATTTCATGTTTGTGCAATTTTGTCATATTTAATTAATATTTTATTATATTTTTTATTTTTTAAATTTTAAATTGAAAATAATATTTATTAAATTTTTTAAATTTAATGTCAAAAGTTACGAGATTAAATTATAAATTTATAAAAATATTGGTTATTTATAAAAATAGTATAAAAAATTGTATAACAAGAATAATTTGAGAATATTCTTTTAAGTTTAAGTATTGAAATCTCTATTGGAGCTAATTTACTGTAAACTTAAAACTAAACTTATTTTTTAGTTTAAGTTTTTGTGTTCGATTGGAGACGTAAATTTAAATATTTTTTATGTGGGTCACACCATAAAACCTATAATAAATTTATGTTTTAGTATCGATTGGAGATCTTCTCTACTCCAAAATAGGTTTTTTTTGATACTAGTTGGAGATGTTCTTATTAGTGTGTTATATTGAACACACTAACTAGACTCCAAATGTACGTTGTAGTAGTTTTGTAGTCTCACAGTACTACTAATTATTTTCTTTCATACTCCATTTCTTTTTCAAAATTAAACAAAAAGTATTGCCCCAAAAAATGAAAAAGATTTAAATCTATTAATAAATCGAAGTGATAAATTACTAATTTAACAATTACCCCTTTTGTCGTAATTTTTTAACCGACATGACCCACCTCGATTTTATAGTCACCGAATTCTTAAACCGTTTTTAAAACGACGGCCGGCCAATTAGTCCCGGCTCGCCTCTTCCAATTCCGTAATTAATTATACAGAGTCTCCACCTTTTCAATCTCTACATTTCCCCCAATTCACTCCTTTGCTTAAATTCTCCGATCCGATTCTTAGTTTTTTTTCAATCCTATTCAGAAGTTTCTAACTCACACAATGCAATCTGACGGCGGCGGCAACCGTTGCGACGGCGGAAATCGTAGTGGAAGGAACCGTGGCTGTAGAGGACGACCGTCTAAACCGGTGTATCGTCCCGTCGATCGTAGCATCCCTGTAATGTTTATCAACTCTTCACGGATACTTTTTACTCTGTGTTTCTCATTCGCCCATATTCTATGTTGCGACTAAGTTCCTCAATTGGAGTTTTTGAGTCTTCTATAATGAAGTTTTCAATAACAGTAATTTTAATAATTTAGTTACCTTGGAGTGTTGAAAACCTTTTTACTCTGGATACAAACTAGATCATTAGTTAAGGATTACATTACGTGGTGTTACTGCATTGACATTTCTTATTGCAAGGTTTCAGGTTGTAACTAATGCAGACGAAGCTTCCCCCGGAAGTGGATCTTCTGGAACTGACTCAAGCGGCAGCAGAGGTGGTGGTGGAAGGTACAATAGCTCGAGAGGGCGATCTCATCCCAGACCGGTAATGATATCAGCTCTTCACGTATTTGTTACTATCTCACTTTGTTGTCATGTTGTTATCATCGGTATTGTGTACGATGAGGTGATTGGGTTACAACTGAAACCGAAAACAATGATGTGTAAGTGTAATTGTATCACTCTACCTGTAGATATATGTTGAAAGCTACATCAATTTGCAATTTCATGAAGTGTTGGAAGGTTTTTTATTCTGGATACAAACTAAAAGTTTGGGATAAATCTTGTATTAGAGTAAGGATCACTATTAACATTTCATAGTGCTGGATTTCAGGCTGTAGCTATTTCAGATGATGCTTCACAGGAAACTGGATTTTCCAGAACTGGGAATAGATATTCGGATATACCAGAGGCCAATGGGTTAACAAAGAAATTCAATGCTGTGATAACAACTGATCATTCACATGGGCCTAATTCTGCAACCCAGCCAATACGTGATGTTTCTGAAGCAGAAATCCAAACACCAGAACCACTACTTGCGCCTGGTTATGGTAATGATGAAGAAAATCAAACACTGTCATGTTTAAGCTCCACACCACTTGACAACGTGTCACGTGATAAAAAAGAGCCTTACCGGAGTGTGGGATCTGGTTTTCCAGCTTGTCAAACCCCTCAGGTATCCCAAACTGGAGGGAGTACTTCTGAGAGGACTATCGGGAAAGTTGACCCTGAGAAGTCTGATTCCCATGAGAATGGGCAAAATTTTGATATTTGTAGAGAGAGAGATACAAAGATTCCGAAGCTGAAACCCTCTATGCTTAAAATGAATCGTGAAATGAAGGGCCGTTCACGAGGTGGTATAGAGATCTTGAAGACTGGGATGATTCTTCTTAAGGGTTTTATTTCCTTAGACGACCAGGTGAAATACCTCATTGGCATATTGATTGATAGCTATAAAGTTTGGGTTTTGGTGCATATTATAGATTGTGTGATTGAATGTGGTTGAGGCAGTTCTTAATTGGTTGGAAGTTGGGGAATAGATGATTTTCAAGAAAGAAAAGAAATTAAATTATACAAGGAAAAAAAAAGAACCCTTAAAAACATTATTGAGAATCTTTAGGATACATATGTAGCATGAAAGAACGATATAAATGCCTAATAAGTGGGCTTTACGTTCTAGTAGTCCATGCGTTATTGTGTTTTGTCTATATTACATTATTGAAAGAATATTATGCATGCCTGATGTAGTCCTTGCTATTTTGATGTCTATCTCTCATTGTTTCCTTGTACATTTCATAATTTTTTTATATCCCCTTTAGTAAAATTATGATTGGGTCTTGTGTCTATTTAATTAGGTCAAATTGATAAAAGAGTGCCGAGATCTCGGTCTGGGGCGTGGAGGTTTTTACCAACCTGGTTACCGTGATGGAGCAAAATTAAACTTGAAAATGATGTGCCTAGGTAAGAACTGGGATCCAGAGACAAGCACCTATGGGGATAAGAGACCCATTGATGACACCAGTCCTCCCCCTATTCCGAAAGAGTTTCAGGAGTTGGTCAAAGGAGTACTTCAGAAGTGCCATCATCATTTGGAGTTAGAATCTAAAAAAAAGAATGTGCGAGATATTATTCCTTCAATGTATCCGACTATCTGCATTGTCAACTTCTACACGAGTTCTGGAAAACTTGGTCTTCATCAGGTTTGTGTATTCAATTGTAATTCAACCTATACTATGTGGACTTGTTGCTCTGCATAAATTCAAGTCATTCTATGTGAACTACCCCACAGGCCCACACGGCTCATATCTAATTTCCGTTGTCTAAAATTGTGATGCAGGATAAAGATGAAAGTCAAGAAAGTCTACTCAATGGACTCCCTGTTGTCTCGTTCTCTCTTGGTGACACTGCTGAATTCCTATATGGAGACCAGAGGGACATTGATCAGGCAGATAAAGTTTTACTGGAATCAGGGGATGTGTTAGTTTTTGGAGGCAAGTCCCGGCTTATATTTCATGGGGTTAGTGCCATCAAATCTGAAACGGCCCCCGAGTCTCTTTTGCATAGGACGGATCTTAAACCTGGCCGTCTCAATCTCACTTTCAGACAGTACTGATGTGTAGATTATGTGTTTTCATGCTTATGTTTTTTCATCTCTTGTCTTCATATATGAGGGCTTGTGTTTTGAGATGTGTTTATATATGGTAACCAGTTTTTTTAAGTGTTTAAGAATATGAATGATCATTTTTAATCTCATAGAAACTATTTAGTTGGGTGATTTAAAGTCAAAAAGGGTTACATGGATGGCTTTGCTTTAAAAAAAAATGAATAGTAAATTAATTAAATATTTAATTTGTTGTTTGTGTAAAGCTTAAAAACATGATTACATGCATGATTTTCGGTTAAGCAATCCACGGAAAGCAATGAACACAAACACTTGAAGGTTTCTCAACTTTTATGTACCATTTACCAACATACTACATTTTACTATCTTAAATTACATAAACTGAAACATTCATCTCAGGCACAAACGTTATACGTTCAAAAGAGTTAAAATCGAGCTGGATCGTACACATTTCAATAGTCAGCCATTGCTTACGTTTTTAAGCACCTGCACTCAATCTCAGTTCATTTCATAGCGAATCATCAAAGTTTGAAAATATACTAGACTAATACTGTAACTATTCAGAATTCGACTTGAACGGAGCCCGAGCCGGAGCGTTACAAATACAACAATAGTAACTTTTTTTAACAGTTATTCATGTTAGCAAACAAATAGTAGGTGTGTTTCATTAATAAACACCTGATCAATTGAATTTAAATCCTATGCCACAACATTCATTCGCAACTAAATTTCTTCGCATATTTATTTGTCTTAAATAAAATAGGTTGTCTTCCCAATTCCCATTAATATAATTTATTCAACATAGTAGTACAGTAATGTTTTTGCGAAATGAATAAATATGGGTATTTATGTCATTTAATCAAAGCATGGTTTCTGTTGAGATTTCAAACAATACTGCTATTATATATACTGCCCACAAAAAAAGGTGAAAACAGAAATACTCGAAATGAAAAAAAATTAAAAAAATTAGCAGCGCACACATTCCACACCATCCTTCTTCATCCACTCCTCCACTCTCCCACTTTCTCTATCTATACGTACACTTTCCTATATATATATTTACAGAGTGAACCCAGGAAAGAAGAAACATTTGTATACCCACACACTCAAACTCCATTTTTACTGAATTAAAGCTGTATATCATCAACCGAATCCCACTTTTTTTTTTCAAAAAAAAAAAATATCCCCTAAAAATCCTATTATTTGTTAATTGAATATTTCTGGACGTTATATACATCGATAATTGACTTCGAGAACTGAAGATCTCCGCATTGAATATTGGTGAGGTTATTTTATTTAATTTACTTTTTATTTTTACTTTGCTTAGGCAGTGAGTAGTTCCGATAGATATTGTTTGAATTGTATTAGATAACGTTTGAATTGTATTAGTGCATAATTAGATCTTACTGAAAATATGGTTCCGTTTTGATTTCGATCGCTTTTTTTTTTCACTGAGCTGTTGCTGTGTGCCCATTTCATTTTTTTAATAGATTCTTTGTTCTTGATATGTAGTTCAATTTCAATTACATGTGTTCTTAAGTGAAAATAAATTATTTGAATGTAGATCATATGATTTTTTGTATTATTACCAATTTAATCTGATAAATATAATCTAACTTCTTTAGGTAGAACACAGACGGGTGAAGGCCATCAATCAGAGAACAGTGTTATGTGTTGCTATTTATAGACTTTTTTAGAGGATGGAAATGCATACATGAAAGAAGGCTAAGAAAGTTATTTCATCTCATAGTGTCGAAAACATGAACTCCGGCGCTCCTCTAGATTACGCCGAATTTCAGCTTTCACCAAAGCGCACACGGTAAACATTTGATTTTCTTTGTATTTGATATCAGTGTCCCTTGTTTACGTCGAGCTCCTTTTCGGTTCAGATGCGAGCTTTTCGTTTCAAGTGGAATCCGCACTGAGAAACTTGCTTCAGGATTGCTCAAACCATTTGTCGTGAATTTAAAAGTTGCAGAAGAACAAGTGGCCTCTGCTGCACAATCTTTTAAGCTCGAAGTGGGACATAGTAAATATGCCGATTCTTGGTTCACCAAGGGAACACTTGAGAGGTAGCAATATAATAAAGACTTGTTTCAGCACAATCTAATAATATTGACATTATTGCATTTCGATTTCCAGGTTCGTACGATTTGTAAGCTCGCCCGATGTTTTTGAACTGGTCAATACATTCGATGCTGAGATGTCACAATTGGAGGCAGACCAGAAAATTTATTCACAGGTACTTAATTATGTAGTATCATTTTAATGTTAAGATGGTGTTGTTTGACTGGAGAAATGCTATATTTAAATTGCTGCTTTTGTCTATTACAGGGCACAGGAGGTCAACCATCTGGTACGTGTTGATTCTTCGTATAATTGGCTTCTGGTATGGTTGTGCTTGTGTGACGGAATAAGCTGAACAATAAAATCTTCGGTTTCTGTTACATTGTTGGGTTTCCAGGATTTTGTTCATGATTTTACATAATGTTCATAGTTGTCTCAACCCCCCAAAGCCTAATGAACCTTCTTTTCCAGCGCTTTTTTTCTATATATATATATATATATATATATATATATATATATATATATATATATATATATAACTCTCACATCAATTTACTAATCTAACAAGTAACAAGTAATATTGAGCTTATATTTTACTAATTTATGTGTGCAAGTTTCTTTATTTTCATTTGATAATTACAGTATGTAATTGGATGCCAGGTGGAGGTGGATCGGCGGTGGCAACACCAGCTGCAGGCGATGCCACAAAGTATTTCCCACACCTGATTGTTTTGAACTGTTACTACTAGTGATATAAGTATCTATTCAGCATGTGAGATTATCCTGATATCAATCAATGCAGGAAGGAACTTCTGAGGGCTATTGACTTGAGGCTTGGAGTCTTACAGCAGGACCTATCTAATGCATGTGCTCGTGCTGTTGCTGCCGGTTTCAATGTGGACACTGTCTCAGACCTTCAAGTGTTTGCAGATAGGTTCCGTGCTCATCGGCTAAAGTAAGGATTCTAATATTACTTCAATTTTTCCAATAACCGCGAATTTTAAATTCAGAATCCCAAAGAAGCTATAATTGTTGATGATTGATTTCTTGAAATTTTGAAAATTTTGGTTTTTGAATTTCTAATGGATACATTGTTTGATCTAGTTAACGGCAAAAAAAATACCTAGATGTTATCATTATAATGTATAAACTGTGGCCATTGTCTTTACAGTGAAGCTTGTAGCAAATTCATTTCCATGTGTGAGAGACGGCCCAACCTCACCAACCTACAGAAATATGGTCCTGATGATCAGGCCGTCCGATCCTCATTCGGATCAGACATGTCCATCGACGACGACGAAGACCCGCCCTTGACACCTCCACCTCTCCAAAAACCTTTCACCTTGCCCATGCGCTCTGCTTTAAGCAGAGATTCCATCTCTGAAGGAGACAAGCGGAATGATGCCTTTACAATAAATGGCACTGAAAACAAGACATCAACGCCTGACCTGACCGAATCAATTCCGGACAGTCAGCCCCTGAGGCGGCTCAGCGTTCAGGACAAGATAAGCATGTTTGAAAACAAACAGAAGGATCATTCAGGAAAATCAACCGCCACCGTGACAAAGCCCGTCGGGTTGAGGCGACTGTCGTCTGACTTGTCAACAACAATGGGAGCGGCAGCGGTTTTGAGGAGGTGGAGTGGAGTTAGTGATATGAGTGTCGACTCAAGTTTTGAAAAGAAAGATACTCCCGAAAGCCCGCTGTCTAATCCATCATCATCATCCTCAGCTGCTTTGCAGGAGTATAATATTTTGAATTTTAATGATGACAACAGATCAAAAGAAGGTGATAATAAGTTGAAGTCTATTTTGGCTCCTGGTGAAAGTGATGGTTCTAAAGACCAATTGCTTGGCATGGCCCAGTCAAGGTCTATTGTTAAAGATCAAGAAAATTCAGAAGAGAAACTAAGAAAATTGTTGGGTGGGAAAAATGAAAGTGTTGTTGAATTCGGGGATGGTGAGCAACTGAAGATTCTTGGTGGGGCCCAGTCACAAATGGAATTGCCTAATAGAGAAGATTCAATACCAAAGTCAGTGTTTGCCAAACAGCCAAATTTGAAGTCTGCGGAAGAGTCTGAGGTTAGAATCCGAGCGCCTTTTGCTGCGCGTTACAAAGGGGTCAGAGAGAATTATCCCTCTGGTTGTCAGGAGGTTAAATCCGTTTTTGAAACCGAAGTGGTCGAAAAAAATAAAGAAACACAGGCAGGCTCTGAGAAGGCATCCAGTGGGCACGTTTCAGGAGTGGAGGATTCCAGGCCTCAGAGGATGAAACTCAGTAGACAAGGTTCGGCAACTCAATTGGATAAGAAGGCGAAACTTCAAATGACGGTGGTTCAGGACGGGTTTGATTCTTTCACGACGCCTCCGGATCAATTTCAGAAGGCGAGGCAAATAAAGGGAAATCAAGAACTCAATGATGAGTTGAAGATGAAAGCAAACCAGCTCGAAAAGTTCTTTGATGAGCATAAGAAACTGCGAACCACTGGGGACGATCAATTTAATTTGTCTCCTCAATCATCCAAAACTTACCAGGCGAACAAACCCATTGGGAGCTCAAAGAACAAGATCAAATCGAATATTTCGAAAAAAACGTATAGCCAGGATCTCTATGGTGATGACTTGAGCAAAAGCTTTTCTAAGCTCAGTGTTTCAGAGAGTTCTCGTGGGAAATTATACGATAAGTATATGAAAAAACGGGATGCAAAGTTAAAGGAAGGTTGGAGTTCTAACCGAGCCGAGAAAGAAGCCAGGTTGAAGTCCATGCAGGATAGCCTTGAGAGGAATAGATCTGAGATGAATGCCAAATTTTTGGGATCCAGTGCTAGCAGACGTGCAGAGAGACTCAGATCATATAATAGCATGCCAATTATCAATATGAAGCAGGTATATAGAATTTACTGAAGTGTCTTAATTTCATGTAGATTTTTAACCAACCATGTAAAAGTTTCATTTTGGCAGCAATACTTAGACATGGAAGATGGCCTGGATGAAGGTGTGTCTTTTGGGGACGGTATTTCTAAGACGATCTTACCTAACAACAGCAATTTAACTGTTCCAAGGTCTACTTCCAAAACTTCCATGAAACGAAGAACCCAAGTGGAAAATCCAATTACACATTCCATCCCAAACTTTTCGAGGACTGAAAAAACTAAGTCTTCCCCTCTAGGCAGTAAAACAAGTTCTCATTCAAAATTAAGTAACTATGGCAAGGAAGACAAATCGCTCCGATTGTCCACTAAAAGCTCTGCAAATCAAAGTAACTCATCTGATGTTGTTGTTTTGACGCCTATAAAATTCAACGAGGAAGTCCAGAAAAGTGTCCCCGGGATGAAGACTTTTCCCGGAAAGGATATTAACCACGCTTCCGGATTTCAAACTGGTAATGTACTTAACAAAGATGATGACGTGGTTTCTTTGCCAGATGAAGAATTCGAAACCACGGTTAAAGATACAGGGGTTGGAGAGGAAATGGAAGCATTCGACACTTTCTCCCGAGTGGACCAGGCTTTAGGTTCACATATGCCAGTTGACATTTCTAACCCCAACGAGATATCTGACGTATGGAATTATTTGCATTCTTCTAGTCAGATGGAGATGGAGGCTGATGCAGATGCTAATGCAGCTCGGACGAGGAAAAAGTGGGGGACGGGCCAGAAGCCCGTTTTAGTAGTGCCACACTCGTCGGCTAATTTAGTGGCCCGTAAAGATACGTCGAGTGGATTTAAAAGGTTCCTGAGATTCGGGAAGAGGAACCATGGTGTGTCTGAGAGTTTGGCGGACTGGGTATCTGTGACCACATCCGAAGGGGACGATGATACAGAAGATGGAGGGGATTTTGAAAATCGGTCCTCGGAGGATGTGAGGAAGTCGAGAATGGGATTTTCTCAGGGTCATCCTTCCAATGATAACGAGCTCTTCAACGAACCAGGTGATTTTATATGTCCGAATTAGTTCGACAATCTTTTAGTGTGGCAGTGTGCATTAGAGCTGTCAATAGATATGGAAATTCACTTGCTTAATTTTGGTTTTTTCTGTTGTTTTGGTTAAACAGCCCCAAGATCGTTTTTCTCATTATCAACATTTCGGAGCAAGGGAAGTGAGTCGAAGCCTAGATGAGTATTTGTTTCTTAAAACCGTACTGTACATTTGCTTGGGCTTTTCTTCTGACCGCAATCGGATAAGGCGGAGGAGAATGATTGAAATCGGGTGAAATGTAAAGGTATGACTGTGCATGCTCATTGATGTTTGAACTGGAGTTGTAGTATGTGTGTAATAATATGCTTCAGTAGGAACAGATGTTGTTAGCCTTGTTGTGGATGAATCAATACAAATACAAATACCTCAGTATTGAGTGCATATATTGAACTAAAATTACTTCTTTCAATGTGAAAAAAAATGGAAAACAGACAGAAATGTGAAATAGATAACTTTTGGTGAGTCAATTTGCAATAATAAAATGTTGAAGGTACAAGCACAAGTTGCACTAGTGGAGGGTTAGAAAATGCAATTATAAGAAAATAAAACTTGTCGTGGAGAAAACGTGGGGCCCACACACTTAGTGAAGACAAAGATGATGAGCATCAACTGAGTCAGAAATAGCAATAGAAGACAATGTAGAGTTTAGTCTTACATTGGATTTTTTGTCAATAAGTAAGATACTTTTGAGATACACCTAACATAAACATAAACACATGTGAATCAAAAGAAGACAGATACCAAACCATGCACAATTTTATCATTGCACATAGCCCTAAAACTCACATTATACTTTGAAAACATATTAACATCATAAGTCATAACAACAGAAAACCCACAACAATTTCACAACCAAACTTTAATCTTGCCCTCTAAATTTTTTAAAATCTCCGGCCAAGAGTTACTCCAAGGCCAGATAAGCCTAATCATCTGCGACCTTTCTTCATAATTTTTCTCCGACTGGTCTCTCCACCCATCCCAATGCAAAATCCTTCGAATTTCGCACTTTCAGCCTTGAAACTTCCTGAGCTCGTCCCAATAGAGTTGCTATATGCATCAGTATTGTACGAGCTCGAGGATGAGGAAGAACACGTAGGAGGGTTAAACGAACCACTAAAGGGATCAATGTCACTTTCGAACATTTCGTCAAACAATTGTTGAAGTTCTTCGAAAGTTTCGTTCCGATTTTCCTGTCAACGGTAGATCGAATGTAAAAAAAAGAGCTGGGGATGATTGTTTTTTAGTTTCACCACATTTACTGATTGATGAACTTTCTAGGAAAGATGAAGAGCTTTAAAACTACACACAAGACAAGATCCCACCACACCACACCACAACCCCTGCAATCCAACAAAATAAGGAATCTCACAAACACTTTACACATTCATGTAGTAGGAGTGTAGGACCATTCTGACAAGAACATGTAGTATCTTGCGAATACTACACGTGGGGGGATCCGTAGATTTATACATCATACACGATAAAAAGAACTCAGCTGTAAAAACCTACAATTATGGAATCCCAACAGAAATGTCTCGTCTCGTATTCGACTTAATAGTATTTAGCCGCTCGACGGTGCTATTTAATCTACATATGGTTCGATCGGTCTGGTATATAAGATAATATACCCGAAAACGTTGAAAGATAAGAAGCATAGGAAAAGACTCACAGTTGGAGTAGCTTGAGTCATCAATGTTGCCATTTCATTCAAGAACTCGCCCATACCCTGCAAGCAATATTAGGAAATACATGTTTTTTAAGAATGCAACATACGCATCAAAAGGGTCACAATCAGATTTTCTGTGTATATGGTCAACTCACATTTTCGTCATCATCGTCGTTGACGTCGTAGATTCCTACGTCGTACAGAAACCTTTTGTCCGAATTTGAAAGCACTAATAATAATAAATAATAATCATAGTACTTAAGTACTCATGATGGCATTTTTGTAATTTCGAAACTTGAATGAAATAATTAGGAAATTACCAGAATAGGCTTGCTGAATGCCTTGAAATTTCTTCTTTGCCTCCTCCATGTACTTGGGATCCCCGGAAGCACAAAACCGATCCGGGTGCCATTTCTATCAAAAAAATATCAACTACTATTTTTTATGAAATTGTAAAAATATATTCTACTTAATTCAATTTATTTTAAATTTTAAATTTAGTTATTGGTGAAAAATAAATGGAACGAACCAGAGCAAGTTTCTTGTAGGCAAGCCTGAGATCAGCTGATGAACATTCTTTCTTCAATCCCAAAACCCCATAAAAATCATCTCCCATTTAATTACTAATTCCTATTTTCTCTACTCAAAATTCAATCTTGTCTACAAAAAAATTGCAATTTTTTTAAATATTTAACGGAGAGTGGAAGAAGCCTCCGGAAAGAAGGGAGGGGAAATGTGAATATCGTTTCTACGCGGCGAGGGGCTCCTTTTATAATATTGGAAATACAAGTGGATTGATTTTGAATAAATAAATAATTGAATATGTGGGCTGGCTTCTATTACTCAAGGAATTTTGTAAGGAATGAACGGCTAGGATAGGATTTCAGAGGTAGATATTTTTTATGGGGGTTTCTCAAGAATCTTCTCTCTCTATTTTTACTTCAGTTTTCATGTCACAGGATTTAGTCAAAACTATTTGGAGAAGAAATAATTATTTAATATGTGTATTTAAACTGATCAAACTCATTTGGATAACTTGAACTTAATTAATTATTAGCATTAAATAAGGTTAGTGGGAATAGCTTTTATAGGCATCTTATGTTGTACAGGATTTACTTGTAAATCAAATCAACCATAAGCATGATCTAATATATTTTCAAACATAATTTACATCATCAAAGTGATGAGATTATAAAATTTAGGTTTCACACCTTATAATAATAATAAAAAATCAAGATAAATGGTTACAATTGATTAATATACTTAAAATCTTTACAAGGACTAATTTTGCATTTCTCTCGCTGGAATAAAGTTGAACAAGTTGGCAACTTGAAGTCATAGAAGAAAACTGTAGAAGTGTGTGCAATGCAAATTGCAGCTACCAAATTTTAAAAGGGATGGTGGTAGAAGCTCTCAAATAAATTAAAACAGCTGCCACTTATTGTATTTTACAACTTGCTCCAATCCTTGTCAAAAACTTCTCTACCAAATTTACAAAATATCATAAACATCCACATAAAACATGAGCTGAAATTAATTATAAGTATCGACAATTGTCGGCGTTGTCGCTTAAATCATAAGTCAACGACAAATTATTATATGAACTCGAGTTCACGTCAATTTAAGTAAACTTACAAAGATTACGTGATATGAAAATTATGATACTACCACTTTTTTCACATAAATAAAAAACTGTGGTTGAAATAAAACTTACTGTGGGTGAAAAGTGAAAACAGGCTCAGAAGTGTGGTCTTTTCAGCCACAATTTTGGGCCCGGCCCAGGCCCACAGTGAATGAGCAGGCTTGTATTGTCCTGTCATTCTAAGTTCTAACCATCCACCAATTATGTCGATCCGTGGACCATGGAATTATATGCCAAAAATGTATTTTTGGTATTTATTTTCTAATTAAAAAAAATACTATACTCTGATACATCTCTTCCAAAATTACGAAAGCCCCGGATTAGTTTATAATTTACAAACTACACCATCGATTAGGACTGCAAATTATATCGGTTTCTAGCATTTATATATAGCTGCTTTCATGCTTATTATGCTTTTACCAGTCTTGAAGTAAAACGAGTTTAATAACTCTGCAATCTCAAGGCTTTAATCCAATCAATCTCAACGCGAAAATCACCTGGACCAGTCGTCGCACCTGGAACTCCACCTTCGGCATTGACTGCCAGAGACATGCCGACAACTCGCCCCGGGTTCATCTCCAGCTGTGCATCTATGACATTGCCTCTCCATGTTGGCAGATATCGAGCAAGAGGAATCTGACAAGCATAAAATATAATAAAGTTTAAACGATACATATATAAACAAATGTGAAGCGTAGTGAGAAAGGAGAGTACTTGCCTTGGCAATATACCAGTTGTCCTTGGGCACAAAAACGTATGCTTGCCATGAGTTATCTTCCTGTTGTCCGGGTGAATTCACCCAATTCTCCGTATAAATCTGCATTAAAATTTAGTTGAAGGCTCATAGGGTCTGATCCTAACTCCTAAGCACGTGAGCTGAATTAGAGTCGAATTTACTTACTGTGGAAATGTAGCATCTCCCGTCTCCTTTAAGTTTTAAGGCTAATGTATCATAACCGTCCAAATCAATGAAGCCATCAAACTGCAATTACAAGAGTCAGTGACATTCGACCGAGCCAGTGAAAAAACAATCGTTTAATAAATTTGAAGCCTGGGTTGAGTAATACCTTCTTGGATCTCATTCCACAGAAACCACTTCTACTTATGTTCCATTTTGAACCTTCAACGACGTCCATAGAGAGGTTCCCAGAGAATAAACCTATGAGGACAATACAGTAATTATAATTTATAAGTAGCTTCCTTCCATTCATAAACTAAGATGCTGAACTACATATACTGTAACGGCAATATTCAAATCAGTTACTGACCAGTACCACTGGATTCGTTCACAGACTCTTTTATCTCTAGCGACGCTGATGATAAGCCTGAAAAGTTTGGTGTAATTACTGCAAATAGCCATATATCCCAAGCACAAGAAAGAATAAAACCTAGTACCTCCGTATTCAGAATCTGAATACAAGTGCCACCGCTTTAGCTCCTCTTTAGAATCAAACTTAAAGACAAATCTTTCGCTCGGAGGAACCAAGTCATCGAGGTTCCACGTGAGAGCTGGAACGGAAGACAGTAAATAAAATCTTAAGGACGACGAATTTCCCCAGTTGTTCGAGTATCGATTGGCTAACTCGTGTAAATCAAAGCACAAAATACAAGAACTACAAAAGTGCAATTAAGTACTGAAAATGCATTGCACCAATCACATCCTATATGCAGCTAAGATACACCCCAAGGAAAGAAAACACAACGCTATAATAACCATAAGCAAAAACCTTTCTCCGCGTAATTCCAGATGATCACACACACACACACACACACATATCCCCAAAACGCCTAATTCTTAAGAATCCGATGCGAAATTTCAGAGTAAGAAGAAGAAATAGATGAATACCTCTTCTAGTCGCATTAACCGAAGATTGCCATAACGCGCGAAACCTAGACATATTCCACGGAATTCAAAGAGCGATGAAATTTGGAGAAGAAGAAGACGCACTGAGATTTGATGTCCGATGAATCGGAGGACAAACGACTGACTGACCGACTGATAAGAGTCCACCAATCAAATGTCTTAATTGCAGTTTTAATCCATAAGCATAAGATAATTGTATTTTCGGTCCTGAAAAATACCTTACTTGATCATTTTAGCCCACATTTTTTTGGTGGCGTTTTATAAATATTTCAGCTCGACGATTTTGCTGTCCCTAAGTAATTCCTGACATTTTTTTAAATAAAAAATTACAAAATATATATAATTAGTTAAAAAAAAAAAAAGAACAATTAGCTGGGAAAGAAAGTAGTAAAAAGAATGATACTACTATTTTTTTCAGTACAAAAAAAGACTGCCTGTAAAATGTTTCAACACATAAATTGTAGTAGTAGTAGACTACATTAGAGCAAAACTCTACTAACTTCATCACATACAATTCTTCAACGAATCACCAGCCCCCTGAAAGAAACAGCACGACAGCGCGAAATCCGCTACGAAAACCCCGACGAGCGACACCACCACCGCTGACGTGGTCGACTCGCCCACCCCCTTGGCCCCACCCAAAGTCGTCACCCCCCACGCGCAGCTCACGACCGATATAATCGCCCCAAACACCCCCGACTTCACCATCGCGCTGATTATATCCCACCCCTTGAGAGCCCTTCTAGCCGAGTCCATAATAATATTGATACTAATCCCGTACACCCCATCCGCCAAGAGCGCGCTCGAAGCCATCGCCACCGTGAAACACATCAGGGTCAAAATCGGAAGAGAAATGCACGAGGCTAGAACTCGTGGGGTCACCAAATAGTCGA
>JACOMQ010006108.1:0-15665 GCA_014843705.1 Euphrasia arctica
AGGTCAAGAAGGGGGGGGGGGGGGTGGGCGAGTCGGGGAGCGAGTTGGGCGAGTCGGGTCGGGCGAGTTCGAACGGGTCGGTCAGTTTCAGGCTTGGGAACTTGCACAAGTACGTGGAGGGGGAGCAAGTGGCGGCGGGATGGCCGGCGTGGCTGAGCGCGGTCGCCGGCGAAGCCATTCAGGGCTGGGTTCCACGCAAGGCGGATTCATTCGAGAAACTCGAAAAGGTTGGATTCAATTTCAATTAATTGTCGAATTCAGAGTGTTGCATTCCAATTACTAAGTGTTTCTTTTTTGTTTGTTTGTTTGTGTTTCAATTAGATTGGTCAGGGTACATACAGCTCCGTGTTCAGAGCCCGCGACTTAGAAACGGGTAGGATCGTTGCGTTGAAGAAGGTCCGGTTCGACAATTTTGAGCCCGAGAGCGTTCGCTTCATGGCCCGGGAGATACTGATCCTCCGCCGGCTCGACCACCCCAACATCATAAAGCTCGAAGGGTTAATCACTTCCCGATCTTCGTGTAACATTTATCTCGTGTTCGAGTACATGGAGCATGATGTGTCTGGATTACTATCATCTCCAGAAGTCACTTTCACAGAAGCACAGGTATGGATTTCAAGATTTCGATGATGTTACTATCTTGTTTAAGTAATGTATGTGTTGATTTGTTTTTACAACAGATCAAATGCTACATGAAGCAATTGTTGTCGGGGCTCGAGCACAGTCATTCTCGAGGCGTGATGCATCGAGACATCAAAGGCGCAAATCTTTTAGTAGACAACGAAGGAGTTTTAAAAATTGCCGATTATGGATTAGCAAACTTCTGTGCTTTCGGGCAGAAGCAACCTCTAACGAGCCGTGTAGTCACTCTGTGGTATCGGCCTCCAGAGCTCTTGTTGGGGTCCACCGATTACGGGCCCTCGGTCGATCTTTGGAGCGTGGGGTGCTTGCTTGGGGAGCTTTTGGTTGGAAAACCTATTCTTCAAGGGAGAACTGAGGTAATAATTGTGTTAGAGAATTGTTTATGTTTCGAGAATAATATTTTTGTGATTGATCAGGTCGAACAGTTGCATAAGATATTCAAACTGTGTGGATCCCCACCGGAGGATTACTGGAAGAAATCAAAGCTTCCTCACGCAACTCTGTTTAAACCGCAGAATCCATATCAGAGCTCTCTTTGGCTGACCTTTAAAGACCTTCCACAAGTCACTGTCTCGCTAATCGAAACTCTTCTATCAGTCGAGCCATTGAAGAGGGGCTCTGCTTCGTCTGCCCTCACATCAGAGGTAAATTTAATTTGACGATGATTTACAGTAAGTGGGATCCTTCTGATCTTTATTCTTTATTTAGTATTTCAAGACGAAGCCATACGCTTGTGATCCGTCGAGCTTGCCCAAGTATCCGCCTAGTAAGGATATCGATATTAAGCATCATGAAGAGGCTAGCCGGTAAAAGCTCTTCGTAAACATTTGAACTCATAGTTCTTGTTTTTTTTTTCTAACCTTAACTGATTTACTATTTAGGAAACAACGTCCCGGTGGAAGATCTCGTGGACCTGAAACAAGAAAGCCCACAAGAAATCAGAATGGAATCAATAACCTGATCCCAGAAGAGGTTCTCTCTCCCTCTCTCTATGTGTGTGTTCACTGTCTTATTAATCTAATAGAAACTTATTTTCGTTTTGTTCTTATTTTCTTTTTAGAACTTAGCCCTTCAAAAGCAAGCTTTCCCGAAACTGAACAGGATCAGTGTCAGCAATCACAAAGGAGATAATAATAATAATAATAATAATAATAATAATAATAATAATAATAATAATAATAATAATAATAATAATAATAATAAAGTCTCGGCTCACGGCCCGCCGAAGCCGCCAGCTGGCAGGCTCAGAGAGGTGTCCCACGTGAAGAATGCGTCTCAAGGGGACGATATCCATTCGGGCCCTCTACAAGTTTCCGGATCGAGCGGCTTTGCGTGGGCGAAAAGAAGAACGAATGATGCATCGTCTTTGAGATCGAGAAGTAGGTCCAGTTCCAGGAGCCTGATTATCGAGCCCTCGGGTGCAATGCATTTGAGGAGTAGTAACTTCAAGTCCAAGGAAGAAGACGAAGAAGAAAGTCGTGATGCGAATGGGTCAAAAGGCCGCGAAGACTCGTTCGAAGCCATCAAGCGCTCGATGCTTAAACAGTGGACCCAGCTGGAGCGCCCGGACTCGTTCGACGCTTCGGATGGGTACCACTCTCAGGAGCTGTCAGTGGCACTTTATCGTAAAGAGGAGGCGGCTTCTAAGAGAAATAACCTGGTAATTTTTCGGAACTCAACCAAAGGGTAATGAAGGAATATTATAGGACAAATTAGAAGTTCAACCGATATAATCAGTTGAAGATTAAGCCTATGTTCTTTTGGACTTAATTTTAATCCATTTCAGTTCAGTTCAAATCGTTTTAGTTCGGTTTATATCGTTTCAGTTCAGTTCGGCTCGATTAAGTTTGTTTCAAAATAAATTAAAAAAAATAAAAAAATAAAAATTCAAATCAATAATTTTAAGTATATTTAATGTTAGAATATTGTTAATATGTTTTTTTTAAATATTTAACAATTTATAAAATTTATTATTATTATTATTATTATTATAAAAAAATCAATTCAGTTCATATTCATTGAGATCAGTTCAAATAAGTTGAAGTTCAAAAGAACAGAGCCTAAATATCTGACGAGACTGTAATAATGTAAGGATTAAGGAGCATTTTAGTAGTACTTTTCCGGCTAGAAGTTGGATCAATGGGAATCAGAAACAGTTTCTTTAATTTTTTTCGTGTTTTTTGAGTTTCTTTTCAGCTTTGTTTTTATATGCTGATTTCTAGGTGGGACTTGAAATGAAACAGGTTTATAATGATCAAGGGGAGAAGGTTGAGTTCTCGGGACCCTTGCTATCTCAGTCGCATAGGATCGACGAACTCTTGGAAAAGCACGAACGACATATTCGCCAGGCAGTTCGAAGATCATGGTTCCAGAGAGGTAGGTTACAAGGTATAACTTTTTTTTTAAGTGACAGCGATCGAACTCAGATAAACGAGTGCATTCTCTGCTGATATCATGGTTTTATGATTTTATCTGCAGTAAAGAGAAACGGGAAGTAGACGAATGTTTGCTAGTTTCAACTTTCAACTACTTGTTGTCGAAGAGTGAGGCCAAGAGTTAGCTCGATGATTCTTTAATTTGCTCGCTTGAAAACAAGATTGAGCAGAGCTCTATGATCGATGAAGACTGACCAACGAGGTTGCGAGGACAAATTATTGCGTGGAGCCCGAGTTCACGTAAATCTACGTGGATCTCGTAAAAACATTATATTATTAGTAAATGAAAAAAGTTCCGTGAAGATTTCAGTTATAACTGCATTTTTCATTGTTGTTATTCATCTAAAAGTAGTTTTTCTTTGTGGTATAAATGTCATCTTCATCATGAATTTTTCATTCTCTAGAAATTGTATTTTTCATTGATTTAATTATAATTTTTTATTTTTGTATAATTATATTTTCCAATTGAAGAATAATACTGATATATTATTTTAAACTTTATTTATTTATTTATGAATTACTAAAATTTTCATGATATATACCTAAAATTCATATACTTCGTTCGTCTCACGAATCACGATTGTGTTGCACATTTTTTATAACTTACTAGTAATCAATACTTATAACTTACTTTATATATATATTTTTTCTTAATTTGTGTCAATTTTTCTATGAATCGTGTTATTAATGGAGGGAGAAAGTAGTAGTCAACTAGGACTTTGACACTGTACGAACCTTCAATCCAAATTATGTCATTAATTAGATCATAGCTATGGGAGCATTGGGAGGTAATTTGTTACTAATTGTTTTTCAAATAAAAGAAGAACAAGTCAATTATAATTATAATTATTAATAATATACTGTAGTTGACTACGATTTTGATTCATGCGAGAAAAACACGACCCATATTTGGTTTAACAACCCTAGATCTAACTAATCAATTACTCTAGAATTAAGGAAAACAAACACAGTAATAGTAATATTTTAATTACCCGGGTCATCTTCACCGCTTGTTCGGGTCGGACCTTGCCTGACTTGGCGGCTTACCTTTTCAGTCCACTACGTTTCCCCTCTCCTTCACACCCCCATGTGATCAATGTTCCCCCTTTTTCTAGATTTCCAAACCCGTTCAATCATGATTCGTACTATCATCAGCCATTGCGTATCATCATCACCATATCCATTTCTTCATTCTCTCCATCGCAATTGACCATTCGTTTCTCGAGCCCTAAATTATCTCCTAATTTTTACTGTTTTTTTTCAGCTGCTTCCAGTTCTTGATCTTCATCTCTTTGTCATTTCCGTTTTTTTGTGACGTGAGGTAGCGGTGATTTCGCTGCTAGTTATCTGCGAGGTCAAACCCTCAGCTGGGGTGCGATTCGTGGCAGAGGTTGGTGTGAGGTTTCTGTTAGCTGCTGGTGGGGTTTGACCTCAGGTGAATTCCGGAAGATTGAATTTTGGGATTTGAGGGATTTTGGATCTGAGCTGAGCTAAAACAGCGCCATTGGATGGCGCTGTTCCGAAGATTCTTCTACCGGAAGCCGCCAGATCGGCTTCTCGAAATCTCTGAGAGGGTCTACGGTATGGTTTTTTCAGCTGCTGTTACTTTTTTTTTTTACTTTGTAAAATTTCTGAGGTGGATGTGCATTTGAGTTTTGGGTGTGATCTTATTATAGCTCGAGTTTTGATGGTCTTTAACTTTGTTGGGACGTTGAAGCTATTTGGGGATTGCTATAATTGGAAAGACTAAGAAATGTGGATTGTAATTTTAGTTTTTCGAATTGTAGAGCTGATGGGTTTTGTCGAGTTTGCGGCGGTTAATTTTAAACTTCATATGAAATGAAGCCGATTGTTCAAATGCACACGAAATCAAATTATGATTTTAGCGTGGTGCAAAAAAGTAGTGCTTAGGACATTTTGTTAATCTCATTTGACTACTGTGTGGACTACACTTATTATTTCAAATGCATGTTGGATTTACTTTTTATGAGTTTTATCTTGCTTTTAAGTAGTATTTAACAGTGCTCCTCGTCTGATTTTCGCAACATTTCCTTTGTGGCGCTGCAAATAAGCATAATTAGATAACTAAGTTCTTTGGCTGTTCATGCTGGAAACTGGGAATAGTTAGGGTGATGTTCGGACTTGTTTCATTGATAATTTATAATTGAGAAGTTTTGGTTTTCATGGAGAAATGGAAATATATTTGGTCAATTATGAGGATTTTTGTTGTTTGTAATTTGAAAACAGATAGTCTGAATTTTCATTTTTGTTGTAGATTTGTGCTATTATTATGGTAAGTTGTCTGAATTTTCAATCACCATGAAAATCTAATCCCTTGAAACATCAAATAACAACCCACTGAACAAGCAATATTTATTTCCGGAATAGTCGGAAATTAGAGAAAGTGGGATGGAAATGATCAAAGAATTTCATACATGGGATTTACTTTCATTATACTTTGCATACTTCTAAACTATGCAACGATGATCCATTTTTTTTTTCTTTTCTGAACTCAGTGTTCGATTGCTGCTTCTCCACGGATGTACTCGATGAGGACGAGTACAGAACATACATGAATGGGATTGTAGCCCAACTCCAAGACCACTACCCAGATGCCGCTTTCATGGTTTTCAATTTCAAAGAAGGGGAAAGAAGGAGCCAACTATCTGATGTGTTATCCCAGTATGATATGACGGTGATGGATTACCCTCGGCAGTATGAAGGGTGTCCACTCTTACCACTGGAGATGATCCATCACTTTTTGAGATCCAGCGAGAGCTGGTTATCCCTCGAGGGCCAACAAAACGTGCTTTTAATGCACTGCGAGAGAGGAGGATGGCCGGTGCTTGCGTTTATGCTCGCTGGCCTCCTTCTGTACAGGAAACACTACACGGGTGAGCAGAAGACACTTGAGATGGTGTACAAGCAAGCACCGAAGGAACTGCTTCATCTTTTGTCTCCTTTGAATCCACAGCCATCTCAGCTCAGATATCTTCAGTACATATCTAGAAGAAGTTTTGGGTCTGACTGGCCTCCATCGGATACACCTCTGGCTTTGGATTGTGTTGTACTTAGAGTCCTTCCTTTGTTTGACGGTGGAAGAGGATGCCGGCCTGTGGTTCGTGTTTATGGACAGGATCCTTCTTCAAAAGCATCCAGTAGAAGTTCTAAGCTTTTGTTTTCGACTTCTAAAATGAAGAAGAATGTCCGTTTCTATCGGCAGGTATTTCTGGAATTCCTTAAGGTTATGTTTGGTCAGGGTTCTAAGAAAACCGGACTGTGAATTTGTAATAAACCATTTTCCTCAACCAATGCCGTACTAACCTAAAAATCATTTTTCTAATAGGATCCTAAAATTTACATTAAATAAGATGTAAGAGTTTGAACTGGTGGTAATTCTACTATGCTATATATATTTTTTAATTTTTATTATGATTTCGGCTGCAGGAAGAGTGTGACCTAGTGAAAATTGATATGCATTGCCGTGTTCAGGGAGATATTGTTCTTGAGTGTATCCATTTGGAGGATGATACAGGTAGGGAAGAGATGATTTTTAGAGTTATGTTCCATACTGCATTTGTCCGATCAGATATTTTGGTGCTGACTCGGGAAGATGTTGATGTTCTTTGGGATGCTAAGGACCAATTCCCGAGGGAATTCAGAGCAGAGGTAAAGGTTTATGTGTTTCCTTTGAAATTGCTTTACTCATTTCTGAGGCGTTAGGACCTAACATAATATATATGCTGTATCAGGCACTCTTTTCAGATGTAAATTCTGTTTCATCTGTTATCACCACAGAAGCAACAGTAAGTGAAGACGGCGATGAAGCAGAAGGTAATTATCCTGAAGAATTTTACGAGGCAGAGGAGATCTTCATTGATGCGCATGAGGGTAAGGTGGAGTCTGATAACTATACAGTTCAACCTATTGGCCAGGAAAATAAAGAGCAACACGAAGTAGCTTTGAAAGATGATTTGGATAACTATGCATACGAAGATTGTGCATCAGATGAAGGCATTCACAGACACCAGATCATTGGTGAAACCAAATCTGTTAATGGTGTCACACAAGAGAAGTCGGGAAGAGGAGAGAATAAGCAGATTGAAGACACACCTGGTTCAATGAAGAATACGGAAAATCAGGGCCTGCAAAATAAGTTTACTGCTGATAATGATCAGCAGAAAATAGATAAGGGGGTCCCTACTGTGACGAAAAAGCAGCTACCACCCAGTCCAAAACCTACTTCGGATTCTGTGAGCACCAACAAGAAATCTAAGCAGCAAGAGCCACAGGTCCCTCCTTTAAGACAAGCCAAGCCAACTGCTGTATCTAGGTGGATACCTTCTAATAAAGGTTCTTACACTAACTCGATGCATGTTTATTATCCTCCATCAAGATGTAACAGTGCTCCAGCAGCATTGGCTCCCGGCAAGGATTCCCCTCCTGGGGTAACGTCTAAGCCTCAATCTCTTACTTCATCTTCAGAAACGACAGCGACAGTCGATAAAGCTTTTGCACCAAGCCGTTCAAAGAACGTGTCCTGCCCACCGTTAGACTCAAAACCAACTGTGTCCTTAACACCACAAGTGAAAAGTGAAGCCCAGGATCTTAGTCAACCTTCTGCTTCTCCACCTCCACCTCCACCCCCGCCTCCGCCTCCGCCTCCATTATGTTCATCTACAAATACTTATACTTTCTTACCCTCTACAAATGTAAATAATGTATCGCTTTCCCCTCCCATTCTCTCCCCTCCATCTACCAAAACAAGCTGGGAAACCCTGCAGGGAAATATTCCCTCACGTCATCCCTCCGCCAGTGCGCAGATTATTAGTAGAGTTTTCCCACCACCTCCACCACCACCTCCACCTCCACCTCCATCTAATCCTGCATCCTCGATAACATTTCCTAATATGGGCCAACCCCCTCCACCTCCACCTCCACCACCTCCATCTCTTATGCATGTTGTTTCTTCTTTCCATCCACATAGCCCCCCTCCTCCTCCACCACCACCTCCCATATATGGTGTCTCTTCTTTCACATCACAAATCCCTCCTCCACCGCCTCGTAGTCTTGGTGCTCCACCTCCACCACCACCTCCACCTCCTCGTGGTGCTCCACCACCACCTCCACCTCCACCGCCACCTACTCGTGGTGCTCCTCCTCCACCTCCACCTCCACCTCCACCTCCACCTCCACCTCATCGTGGTGCTCTACCTCCACCTCCACCACCACCACCACCACGATCTTTTGGTGCCCCACTTCCGCCACCACCACCACCACCACCACCACCTTTTGGTGCCCCAACTCCCTCCTCTCGTTGTTTACCTGGAGTACCACCTCCACCACCACCTCCGATACGGGGAGCTCCACCTCCTCCACCTCCCCCGCCTTCAATTCTTGGCCCCCGTCCTCCGCCTCCGCCTCCACCCATAGGAAGAGCACCACCTCCACCACCCCCTCCTGGAGGTCGTGCACCACCTCCCCCGCCTTCAATTCTTGGCCCCCGTCCTCCGCCTCCGCCTCCGCCCATAGGAGGAGCACCCCCTCCACCACCCCCTCCTGGAGGTCGTGTGCCTGGTCCACCTAGACCTCCAGGAAGTGGACCACCGCCACCTCCTCCGTTTGGGAAGGGAGATGGTAGAGGGCTGCCTGCTGGAAGAGGGCGTGGGCTTTCACGTCCCGGCTTGTCAGCTCCTGTGCCTCGGAGATCGACTTTAAAGCCACTTCATTGGAGCAAGGTAACCAGGGTGATGCAAGGAAGCTTGTGGGAAGAATTGCAGAGAGTCGGAGATCCTCTAGTGTAATTCTCTTTCTTGACTGATTATTTAGTTATCTTAAAAAAGGTTATAAGGAAAAAATATTAATTGCACCCCGTTTCTTTACATGAATGTCTTTATCAAATATATACAATTCATATCACAGGCCTTTGCATGGCTGTTTTTCTTTTTACATTTTGTTTTCTTTAGAGTACTGATCATTGACCTCAAACTCCAGGGGGCCTGACTTTGATGTGTCAGAACTTGAGACTCTTTTCTCTGCCACAGTACCCAAGTCCGATGCTGCAGGCGGAAAATCTGGAGGGCGCCGAAATTCTACTGGATCTAAGCCTGATAAAATACATCTGGTAATTTTGTATGAACTCAGTTATCCATTCTCTGTTGGGGATAATTGTTTTGAGCTAATTGGTGTAGCATTTATGAAGAAATGTTAGAATATTTTCATTTGATGATTTATCTCATCTTAATAGTTCTAATGAACTCAGACTTATTTGTCTCATTGTTTGTATTCTCTCCCAGTGTTGATGTTTTTGAAACATTCGTGATTTTCAATCTCTGTGGTGCTGCTGGTGCACATCATATAAAAGTATATATTTGCACATGAAATTCAACTCAGACTCGATTCTTCAAAGTTTTCTTCTAATGGGGATTTTCCTAGAACTGTTTTTTTTTCTCTCTATTTTTGGGTCATGTATAGGGTGTGGTCACGTGCAGAACTGAAGACAGATTGGGTATTAATTTTGCATTATGTTCATTTTCTATACTAATACTAGTTTTCCATTCTATTCATGCTCTTTTGTAGATTGATCTAAGAAGGGCCAACAATACTGAAATTATGCTCACAAAAGTGAAAATGCCACTCCCTGACATGATGGTAGGCTTAATATACTTTTTTCTTGTAACGAAACAACTCTTAAAAAAACATTTTTTTTTATCATATATCTTAATTGCTTATTTTCAGCACACATTCAGCGTAAACAGAAAAAAAAAAGGAATTATGCCGAGATTCTGTTATAATTCCAAACTTGTACATGAAGCCCATATAAAACATACCCAGATCCCGAATTGTTACTCTGAATTGAAGGACTTCATGTTCATCCTAATTGGTTCTATCTTAACATTTCTTTTCTAATTTGATAAGTGATAACTGAATGGGATTGTTGACTTTGACAGGCTGCAGCACTAGCAATGGATGAATCAATATTAGATGCTGATCAAGTAGAAAATCTCATTAAGTTCTGCCCAACTAAGGAAGAAATGGAACTTCTTAAGGTGAAATTTCACATGTGCATGTATTTTGATATTTTGTGTAATTTTCAAAGTATTTTTCACTTATTCATGGACCCATTACATTCTTTTAATTGTTTATAACCTTTTATTTGTTAGGGCTACACAGGTGACCTGGATAATTTGGGGAAGTGTGAACTGGTATGTGAACTGTATCAAAGCTCTCTGTTATTATGTTATGTTGCTTACTCTATATATTGATGATGATGATTATGCTTTTTGATGTGTGTGATTTTGACTTCCCCCTTTGCGAACTGAATTTAGCAAGTTTTTATTAAAGGCTAATTATCCAAGAAATTACTGAATTTAACTTTTATCTTTCAGTTTTTCCTGGAGCTGATGAAGGTGCCACGAGTGGAGTCTAAATTAAGGGTGTTTTTATTCAAGATTCAATTCAACTCTCAGGTTTGCTTGATATATACGGACTTTCTAAGAAGCATGGCATGACATTCGTCTGATTTTGCATTTGACTTCAGGTTTCTGATTTCAAAAGCAGCTTGAACCTAGTAAATTCTTCCTGCGAAGAGGTGATACGAAAATTCCTGCAGCATATTGGACATGTTATATTGGTAATCGCCTGAAATAACTTTACATTTTATTATTCATTAGGTCCGGAAATCCTTCAAACTGAAAGAGATTTTGAAGGCAATCTTATATCTTGGAAATACACTAAATCAAGGAACTGCCAGAGGTATATACTTTTCTAATCTGAAAAAGTGAAGTTATGGCTTTCACTTTCAACTTACCTACTCTCCGTTATTAGCATATTTCTCTCTTTAAAGCTTTAGTGGATTTAGAATACTTTATTACTATTTACTAGCATAGCGGAAAAAAATCTTTAAATTAAATATTGCAGCTTGGTTCTGAATTCTGACTGTGGTAGAAAGTAGTATTTTTCTTGGGCCTAAGGGGAACCAAAGCTGATTGTTGATTTTCTATCAGGGTCTGCCCTTGGATTCAAATTAGACAGTCTTTTGAAACTCATAGATACACGTGCGTCCAACAGCAAGATGACACTCATGCATTATCTTTGTAAGGTATCGGTCCATTTCCTTTATTATCTTAAGTCTTTATTTCATGCTATTTTTCTGTTCCATAATTATTTCTAATAGCATGAACACATTTCCAAGTTATTAGCTACTATCTCCTTGCTTCTGTTTTATACTTTCATATCAATCATAGATCTCAGTTTTTAACTTGTCCCGGAACTAGAAGACAACTTTATGCACTTCCTTGCTTACTACTTTCACCACTTACGAAAATCACAAAGTTGATGTTTCAAAAATACATTGCTAAGGAAAATATTTAGATGGTGAATGATGACCAAGGATGTTAATATAATGCATCAACAGTTCTTAAGAAAGGCATTCCAAATTGAGCTAATTAGGACATGCACTGCACTTCTTCGTTTGTCAACTTCGATTCTGTAACATAAAAGAAACAACCTGTAGAATGCCACATTTCTGGTTGTTGTAAACACCGTCTGCTAGTGTTTTCTATAAATGTGGTTATTGATATAAGATTGCTTTTCATACTTAAACCTGTTCTGAGTTTCTTCTTTTTTGCTTCTCAGGTGCTAGCCTCAAAGTCACCAGCTCTTCTAGACTTTCATCAAGATCTTGTTAGCTTGGAAGCTGCATCTAAGGTTCAAATTTATCAAGATCTTGTTAGCTTGGAAGCTGCTCCTAAATTTAAAGAGTAACAAAATTTCCTCCCTTTCCCTTTTCTGTAGATACAATTGAAATCACTTGCAGAAGAAATGCAAGCCATTATCAAAGGTTTAGAAAAGGTGAAGCAGGAATTTGCTGCTTCAGAGAATGATGGTCCTGTATCTGAAACATTTCGCAAGGTATTCGGAAAATCATTGTATTTCAGTTTCCACTGAATTGATACGTTATACATTATTGAGAATGATTTAGGTTGTTTAAATATGCCAATGGGCTCGTTAACTTTGAGGACAATTAGGTGTGATTGGATGAGTTTTCATGTCGTTCACCTCCATCGTTAGAGACAGTAGCATGAAAAACATTTTTTTTTTTGAAAAACTAGAAATGAATTTTGAAGGTGTGATTGGTTTATAGATGAAACATTAATGATGATTATTGAAGTATTATAATAGTATAATGTTGATTGATACTCTGATTGATGGTTAGAAATATGTGAGTGAATGAATAGTAAATTTTGTAGGGAAATGAGAATTACTGATATTTTTCTTTTCTGAAAAAGTGTGTAGACGTTTGAGGAGGGAAGATATGAGAATAAAAGCTTAGATTCTTGATCTTTTTAAGAAAACCAAAAGACTGATTTTTCGAAAATGGAAATTAAAATTTTCCATATCCAAGAGTTTAAGCACGGCATTAATCTCTCTCCCTCTCCCCACCCTTTTTTGTTTGTGTGTATTAACAAAAGAAGTTTGTTGTGTGTGATTCAGACATTGAAGGAATTCGTCGTTATTTCTGAGACTGAAGTGGCCTCCGTGACAAGTCTATATTCTATTGCGGTAAAATCCTGACTCAACACTTGTAGTAGAATATGCAATAGAATCAGATTCTGTTCTCCGTCCGTAATAGTATTGTTCATTTTGCTTCCGCAGGGAAAAAATGCAGATGCATTGGTTCTATATTTTGGTGAAGACCCTGCCCGATGCCCATTTGAACAAGGTAACTCCGACCCATTTTTCTTCCCCGTTTGATATTTCTACTTCTCATATTTGCTGATATAGAGTCCTCTATCATGCGCACGCAGTTATTCAAACCCTCTTGAACTTTGTGAGGATGTTCCGAAAAGCTCATGAAGAAAATTGCAAACAGGCTGAACTAGAAAAGAAGAAAGCTCAGAAGGAGGCCGAAATGGAGAAGCCGAAGGGGATTCATCCGACCAAGAGAGGGGGGAAAACTGGCAGTTGACGTATATCGATTGTTTTAAAAAGTAATGGTCAACTTATGCTGGGTTCAGTTAGTTGACCCACGAGCCCTTCTAGAGTATACCAGCCAAGAGTTCCGTCTTTGCAGAATATTTGGCTGTATGGGTTCTCAGGAAGAAAACCAAATTATAGGGCGCTGTCGAGGTTTGACAAAATCTAAAGTTCTGCAGAGAAGGCGATCTTTATGCTGAGTTGGGGATGTATTGTGGGCCCGAGCACAAAGTTATCAGGAGGTATGTATGTATGTGTGTGTATTATTAGTATACCTTCTTCACGCTCGTGTTGAGAAAATGATGCACGAGGGATGGATTGATTCCGGTGAATATTTGCTCGGCTCACTTTGTTGTTTCGGAAAAGCAGAGTTTATTGGTTTCAGTATGGACGAGAATATTGTAAAGCTTATCGGGTGAATGTACCATGGTGCGGTGCGTGTACAGCAATCTAACCGTGTTGTTGCGTAGGTTCGACACTAATTCTTTGTTGTAGCATATAAATTTGTTTGGTTCCCTTGTGATAATAGTCGAGGGTCGTTATTGAGAAACCTTCCTGAAATTTTATGTATAGAAGGAATAGGGAAGGATGCAGTGGATAGATAGGTGTAGATTTTCAGTGTTGTACAAAAAATCTTCATCTTGATTTTGTAATCTTGTGATATTGAATTGAGTTGACTTGTTGAATAAACACAACAGAATTAAGAGAAGATTAAAATTACAAATAATATAGTACTACTATAATAGTATTAATTTCGTTCCATTTTAGTATGCAATTTTTTCTGGACATTTTACATTAATACACGTTCTTAAAAAATATATGGAGTACTCGTATATTTTATTTTCATTTATTTTTAAATTTTTACTTATAATAATTTTTTCCTTTAATTTAAAATTATATTTTTTTTATTAAATTAATATTTTTTAATATACATTTCAAATCAGGTGTTTATTGTTGATTTGATTCATTGTTGTATGAATTTTACAGTAAATTTAATTGAATGCGAATGCATGATATAAATTCTGGTCAAAAGAAATCACATTGCAAATATTATTTAATTATCTTTTCACTATGTTTTTACAATTTATTTTTCAATTAAATATTTTTAAGATAATTAATTGTATTATTGAATCTATTGAATATGTTAACTAACGTAAACATGTAAAAGTGTAGTCGTGTATATCCATTATCCAGTAGCAATGCTGAGTCAGCACCGTGAACTCTACGGCAGCTCATCTATCACTCTTTTACTCCCCCCTTTTCATTTTTCCTTTTTTTTTCATTTTACATTTATCCACCATTTTCGCACTGCAGATTTCATACATGTAATCCGCACTCTCTTTCTTCAGGTAATCTCCTTCTCCCGCTCCCGACGTTTCCGATTTTCATCATCTGCAGATTTCATACTTGTAATTACTGATTATTATTTTTGTTGATCAATCATTTGGGGTTGCTGAAAATGGAGTTATGCTCTTTCCTTTGTTCCGTAACTTTTGCCCCGCTTGTGCTTTTGGATTACACCTGATTTGCGTATGAAATTATATACAGTTCGCGTATAATGACGATCTGCTCAATAATTGATTGTGGTGGTTTGTTAGTGTTTAATTCTTCGGTCCTGATTCTACCGAGTTCCAATGATCTGCTTTTGTGCACGCTCACTCTTTTTGTTCTGTGATCAAATGGTTGTTTTGAAGTCAAGGGCTTAATCTCATTTTGTCAGGTTGTATTCAGTTGGATCTAAGAGGAAATTAGTTGTCATCAATAATCTTCTAATCGTGCATACGAAATTAGTTATGTGAATGACGATTTGGCCATTGACTATTATTGTAAGCTGCCTTGTCAGACAGTTGTCTTTTTAGGTGATATGTGAAAAATTAGCATAAGCCCTGAAATTTAGCTTCAACATCACTTTGAAAATTTGTCAACTAGTAGACATCAAGACTCAGTATTAGTATTTTGATTAATTAGCATTATATATATATAATTCTTTTCAATATTATGAATGGACAAATAATTTACTTCTGAGATATGAATTTCTTTTTTTTTATATTACAATGAAATTATTGGGAACCAATGAGTCAATGACAATAGATTGACAGATTAGATATCAGTATGTGCAGGTCATCTTCTAGATCAAAGGTAATATATAAAGAATTGAGTACATGTGAGACTTTCTACTTTATAAGAGATTTGTTAGGTGCTATAGTCTGGATAGCAGTATTATCCTGATGGCAATCACTTGAATGGTGTTAAGCTGAAGGATATGCTTACCATTCATGACCTGAAGATATTGATCGTAAAAGAACTGTTGATAGTTTAATTATTTTTCCACGAAAGGTGATAGGGAATTGATTTGTGATGTGTTTTTGCGTTTGTTACACAACAGAATAATGACTTATGGACATCATGTGAATTGTCAAGATTGTTGTATGAGTGCTTTGATTTATACTACTGTTGTTTTCTGTCAGGCAATTGTAACACTAACACAGTTCCTATGGTTCTACAGGAATATGGAGAGTGGAGGTGGGCCTTCCGAGTTGTTTTTAAGAAACTACAGAGTTGGAAAAACTCTTGGGCATGGCTCGTTTGGAAAGGTTAAAATTGCTGAAC
>JACOMQ010006109.1:0-15664 GCA_014843705.1 Euphrasia arctica
GCTCCTCGATTCATGTTCATGTTGATGTCTTCGTACAGGGATCGCTCGGTGGCTTCTAGAGCCAACGAGTCGTGGAAGACGGGAGGGCACGGAGTGGTGTGCGGGTGTGACACGGAGTCCAGAAACACAGACACCAAGAAACTCTTGTTGTAGTAGGTATGTTGTAGTTTCAATTCAGTGTTTTTTTATGTTATTCAGTGTGTTTTTATGTCATTCAGTGTATTTTTATGATTGTTGTTTTTTATAAGCTCCATGTCATTTGAAGAAGTGATCCACTGTTTTATCTGATTTTCCGATTTTGTGTAATTACTTTTATGTTGACGTATAGTGGTTGACGTCTTAGTTTCTACGAGAACAAAGTGTATTTATTAGTGCATGTAAATGTATAAAAACAATGCGACAAGTATTGTTTCTTGTCACGATATTTTTGGTTATTCTAGTATAATCACATTCGTATTATTTTTCATATAGTTTTGTTTTTCCTCTTTTCATTTGCCACCAAATTATGAACTGACTTTCTTTCATTTTTAATTCTCATCACACTTTGTGCATCCATGTTTTCCAGTGAAACTACCTCCCGAAGCTTACTGGTCGGAAACACACATGTCCTCTTTAACCCCAATCGTGGAGATATCAAATTGGGTCAGGTGACTACATTGATAGTTCCTTTCACTTTTTGATATTGGTCACGAAGACGATCGATGGTGTTTTGGTTGTATAAAATTTTGTAATCGATAAATGAGACATTATAGAGAAAATATGTCTTCGAAATTTATGGATCGATAAACTGGTGTTGTTTCTGGTTTGCTGTCCAAACTGTGACTGATTTGGCCTCCAAGTCGAACCTTTTTTTGAGAATCAGTTAGATTTTCTAGAAATGCCATTTCTGGAAACAAGTATGCTTTCATATTGTACTGTGCTATTTTAGATTTAAAATGAAAATCTGAGATACAAACATAATCTAATATTTTTAATATTTTCAGACCAAACGTAAGATCCAAGAAGCTCAGACCAACGACTCTCACCAGCTGAAATCTTTATGTGAATTTACTCTATCGAAAGGTTAGTTAGTTTTTTTTTTCTCTTTCATTTATGTAAAAAAATCATCTTGATTTAGGGTTTTCAATTTCTTGATGAGGGTTTCTTGATTTTACGCTATAACTTTGTTCAACTGTGTTTCTGTGTGGTTCTTAGTCTGTATTGAGCTAAATTTTATTCAATTCGTGTAATAAAATTTCATAATTTTATCGACAAATCTGAACTCCTTACCCCTAATTTGTAGAATCGAAAACTGTTTGCGAATCGGAGCTAAGAGTCGAATGAATCGATAATTTTAGAAGAATGAAGTGTTTTGAGAGTGTTGATGTATATGTCATGATGGAAATGTAGTTACATAACTTTCCCTAAAGTTTCTAATGATCGTTTCATTATGCCGAGTGTGCAGGTATATTCTCAGCACTCGATTTCAATGGGTGAAAGAAGAAAACGTAAATCAATGTGGGATGTGGGAGAGGAGGAGACGAAACAGTTTCCCGGAATAAGTGAACATAATTCTAGTCACGAGTTTTCGTCATCCCGAGACTCTACAGGGCCAAACCCCGGAGATTATTCTGGAAAGCCACCTCGAGAATCAAATGAAGAAAAACGCTCAGTTAGCCCACTAAATGCCGGCTTCGACAAAGCTAGACTAAATTCTCTCGAAGGAAAGGAAATAAGTGGAGGAGGGAATAGATATTACCAAAACATGTAACTAATTTTGAATTGTGGCCTTGTGTACGTAGCATATTACTGATCAACAAGAAATAGAATAATTTGATTGATGTAATAACATTTGTTTTTTGTTCAGTGAATTACTACTACATAAATATTTGTTAAACTTTTATGACGTTCAGTGGTTTTTTATGACATTCAGTGTTTTGGTCATGAAACAAGTTAATGAGAGTCAACACACTGAATATGATTTAAACACACTGAATATGGCTTAAACACACTGAGTAGGATTAAAATACACTGAATAGCACTTACACACTGAATAGCACTTAAACACATTGAGTATGATTGAGACACATCGAGCAGGACCGCAACACTTAAACACACTTAATAACAGAAACACACTGAATAGGACTGAATGTCATATTTTAACACTGAATGACATATTTTAACACTGAACACACTGAATGTCATATTTTAACACTGAATGTCATATTTTAACACTGAACACACTGAATGTCATATTTTAACAGTGAATGACATATTTTAACACTGAATGACATATTTTAACACTGAACACACTGAATGTTATATTTTAACAGTGAATGACATATTTTAACACTGAACACACTGAATGACATATTTTAACACTGAATGACATATTTTAACACTGAACATACTGAATGTCATATTTTAACACTGAATGACATATTTTAACACTGAATTTCATATTTTAACACTGAACATACTGAATGTCATATTTTAACACATTGAATGTCATATTTTAACACTGAATGTCATATTATAACACTGAATGTCATAAAAACACACTGAATGTCATATTTTAACAGTGAATGTCATAAAAACACACTGAATGTAAAATAAAAATACATAAACTCGAATGAAAAAATACACAAAACTCGTGATAAAAATATCGATTCAACATTCCACATCAAATATATCAGAAAACTGATCACTGTAGAAATAAATAAAAATTCTAAGAAACTCATATTGAGATTTAAAATTCACACAACAAAAAGAAGCATGAAATTAATTAATACTGTAGTACCTTTCAATTCATCACCCCAAATGCGATTAACTTGCAAAATCGAAACAACCAAAATGGCTTCGAGAATTCTAGCAATGACAATCATATCAACAATCTGATTCCTCTACTGGTTCAATCCTCCAGAAACCACCACCACAAAGAACTTCTCCTTCTCCTTGGAAATCTTAGCCGACCCCTTTCGATAGTCGAGAGAGAAGCCCAAGCAAGGCACATACCCTTGTCCATCCGGATGCCTCCAGAAATCCATCACTGCTGCGGAAAGATTAGAAGTCGGACGCACCTCCACTATACGGAATGAACGCATCAACCGCACAACAAATTACGGCAAGTCTACATCGACTACGGCGCCTCCACTTCGATGTCGCCGCCGCCGCTGTTCACGGCGGATCTCACCCCGATGAACAGCTCGCCCGTGCCGTCGGTCGTCATCGTTGATCCGCGCATCCTCACGAAGACGACGGATTCTTTGGCGATTAGTATCTCGTCGGGGCTGCACTCGTCTCCCACGTGGATCGCCCTAGCCAAGAGCACCTCCTGATTCTCGACGATGTTGTCGGTCGCCTTGCTCAGGAGCACCCGAGGAGGCCGATCCCGACGAACAAGCACGCGAGGAGCTTCGAGGTCGGGGCGTCACGAGGTAGACGTCATAGCAGCCCGCCTCCTTCGTCGTCGCACAGCCACCGCGACCAGCTGCTCCGATACAATTCCGTCCATCTCACCGATTCCACTCCGTCGCTGCATCACCATCGACGATCGCCGATGAAACCGAGGTCGCAACTCGCTGCTCGCCGTCGGACCGAATTTGTCCAACGAATCGAACCATCGGCCTACGTCTACGACATTCACCTGGATCGCGTCGCGGAGCTGGAGATCGAACCATTCGAACTGCTCCAAAAACCTCTGGAAATCGATCGGCGATTCGAGCTTCTCCTCGGCGACGATCGACTTCGACGCGAAATCCAAATTAGAGATTCTATTCGGTAGAAGGGTATTTTCGTCTTTCAAGATACATTTTTTGGCCCAATTGGAACATTTTGGCTTAATTGACACATAAATTAGAACTTGGCCTTATTAGCCAAAAAATGTTGAAAATTGACCTTATTGCCATTTTTCCCAAAATACATGAAGATATAATCATGAGTATGAGTGTACAATTAGAATCGTGCTCCTAAGAATAAGGTATAAATTGCCCAGAAAATCAAGTTAATTGGTGTGTACTTTCAATTGTTTAATACACTATTCGTTGAGAAAAATATCAAAGAGATGGTCCTATTTTAACTAAAAACTCATCATATACATGGAAATCAACCAAAATTAATTTTCAATTTTTTTATTAAATTTTTGTCATTGTAAATAAAATTTTCTCCATGAAATAAATGAAGCAAACATCATCCAAAATAAATCAATCAATCCATAATTTTCATCATCTTTATTATATCAAAAATCCCATTCGTCTTAAATATGATCTTCATCACAAAAGAAAATAATTACTTATTCAGAGAATAGTTTTCGTTAAGTATATGATAAATTTTCATCATTTTATTATCAATATTGACATCATTTGTCATTATTTGAATTTATTCATTCCATTATTATTTCTTTAAAATTAAATTAAAAAAATAATTTATTAAAAATATATACAATAAAAACAATAATTACACCATTTAAAAAATATTTTGCAGTGAAAAAAAATACAAAATCCAGTTTGAGTTTTTTTTCCTAAAAAAACAATTGAGGTCGGACCCTGATAAATGTTTTCGAGTTGTCGTAATTAATAAATAAGTAAAATTACGGCCAATCGCTTTAGAATCATCTTGGCTTCGCCGACTTGCGCCGACGGATGAGAAATTCAGGTAAGAAGCCCGCTGACAACGATGAGGTGGAGCAGCTACTCCGAGCTGCTCAGGACGACGTGCTTCTGAAACTAAGCCTCAATTCCCACATGTCGCGCGCCGCCGCCATCGATCCAGATCTCGACCGCCGTTTCGAAGCCCTAAAAAACCCCCCAAAACCGGCTCAGATCAACGACCCGACGAATAAGGTTCCCTCGAAACCGGCTACTGCTGCGGCCAGTAATTCCGACGGCGCCGTGGCCGATGATGATCTGTTTGCCCGATTCACCGCCCTCAAAAGCTCACTTCCATCTCACAATAATCAGCAGGAGGTGAAAGAAGAAGAAGAAGAGAGCGAGGATGAGGTTGAGAAGGTGATCAAGTGGGCGATTGATGCCGCTAGACTAGATCCATCTCTTCCATCGGATGACGATGATGGCAACGATGATCAATCCGATGATGATGATCAATCCGACAACAGTGACAGTGCAAAAAAGAGCAAAAGAAAATGATAAATCCCCTTGTAATCAAATTCTTCTGCGATTAAATTGTTTGAATGTATGATGATTTTGTGCACTTGATTTCTGCATTGTTTAAATGCTCGAAAAATGTCATTTTTTTGTTGTTATATCTTGGGGGGATGAAACACGATTTTAGAATAAGAGATCTCTGTCTATTCGTCTGATCTATATAACATCATCATATACAGCATCTGACCAGTGTCAACAAACAGTATAAGAAGTAAGAAAGAAAGCTAATCGACTACAAATATATAAACTACAACATCAGCAGTAACTGTAAACAAGCAATGCAACAACAATGGTTTTTACGTATTATACATCGACTTGAATCCCTCGTTTAGGCTGACCACTTTAGTCGTGGACGACACCTCCGACTGCAACTTTGCAACAGCTTGCCGAATGTCCTGTAATTACCAAAAGGGTGTCGAGGAAAATAATCACCTTACACTTTGTTCATGATGTTATTAATAGAGATAACAGCAATTGCTAACAATTATTTTCTTTTCGAAGAATTGCAAAGAAACTCCAACGTTTTCGTTTACATTTACAACACCTCAAGTTCGAAATGTTGTGTTATTTGTAATATTTTGAAATGTTATGAGTCAAAATGTGAAATGAACGAAACCTCAAGGGTGGATACTATCTATCCCTAAGAATATTAAAATATGACTAGGAAGACGATTACCTCAAGATGGTAACGAGATGAGAAATGAGACAATACAAGGGTTTTGTTCCGAATCCACTTTGCGTGTTCCATGATCTGCAGTCGAATAATCAAAACTTGAGATCAATCAGCCCCAATTTCCTATCCATTGCAGAGTCTAAGTACAGTCATGCTCTGTCCAATAATCAACTGTTTTTAAATTTCAATTACCTCATATAGATGGGTATGACCGTGTTCTCGTGCGTGCTCAACGCTTACGTTTTCATCCAAGAACGTTGCCTGAAAAAATAGAAGCATCCACAATAAGTATTCAGAAATTGGTTTTCAAATTAGGCAAAGAAAGTTCATATATTCGAAGATGTTCACAAAGCCATTCATTGAAGAAAATGAATTTAATTATGTGAATTTGCTGCTTAAGGACACACAATTGTGATTTCAATGATCTAGCTAATATGAGAAGGGCATTGTTAAAATTGCAATTAAATTATTCGAAAAACAATCCACATAAAGCATGCAAGGCATAATATCCAATATCCCAATTTGCAAGATCAGAGACTATGAAGTCTGGCAACAAACATTTCAAATTTGTGTGAAAGACTGAACGACTACTTATTCGATTTCTAAAAATAAAATAAATTAATTACTTCAGTTATTAGAATCTTGGCTCGCAAGGCATCGGCACTGTGTGGGTCGAGGAAAAAGTCGGACGTTGTATCTCCCGTGAATGCCACCTCAGGGCATAAGATGGTATCCGTAATCTGTAAAAGGAAGAAACTGATAAATAGTGTTTTTTCCCTATTAAACTTCAGTACTTCACTTATGATCACAGGCAGTGAAATAAGACGACGGTATTTCAGAACCAACAAACCTCAACACCAGATTTCTTAATTTTCTCAATTTGTTTTCCTTTTAGGTGCATGTACTGCTTTCTCAGTTTCTTTCTGACAGAGTATATGACATAACCCTGCAAACACACACAAACAACTTATCAAGCATTCTGAGTTTTTTTGGCAGTAAATGCTTAACATTCCAAGACAACCACCAGTAACACAGCTAACAAACCTCAGTTCGGATAAAAATAATTTCATCGATAAAAGTGTTGTTGTAAGTGAAAGACGCGAGATTTCTTGTATTAGAATAAACACTCAAAGTTTGACAACTCTTAAATTGAAGGGATTAACAGTGTTTTTTCTATTAATCAACATGATGATTTCAAAACTTCTGTTCTTATTAATGAGAAATATGTAAGATGAAATCAAACCTCGAGGATTCTCCACCACATAAACAAAATATCAGTGAAATTTAACTCGTTAGCAAACTCACCTGGCTGGTTATAACATGGTGCGTTTTGAATGGTCGAACAACAATATCGTTCCGCATTTCATATGTTTCCCCTGATTCGAATTTACAATATAATGTTAAAAGAATGACGTACATGAAGCGGTCAATGAACCCACATAGATCAGAAGTTACGGAATCTACCTATATCCAGAGGTACCAAGTCAAAGTCGAGTTCGACCTGACCCATGGATCTATGAACATCAATCAATTGTTCGACATCCTCCTTAATGCATGGGGGCACGAAGACGGTAGGAGGTTTTAAGCTGTAGAGAGCACGGGTAGCTATATACATTGGAAGCCCGCCCTGATTTCAATAGACAGAAATTTCACAGGAAATTATTATTTTCAGGCGCCACCGAGCAATGTGAAGTAAAAACTACATCAGATACAACAGAAGGACAAAAACAAAATTTCTGAAACCACAAAATTCGACAGCAAAAACAAAACATTTACTATCCCCTTAATTCATTTTACCCCTCTTAACTTCACAACACCGCGAACAACCCTACATTATACTTCTCGGCACACACTGATTAACCACAACCCATTACACCATAATAGACAAGAACAACCCCACCCCATTTTTTGAAAACGGAACACACAAGTTCATAATCAGAAAAAACGAAATGGAAGGAAGAGGCGTACAATGTGATCAAGATGAGCATGGGTGATGAACAGAAAATTTTGCTGGACAGCCTTGGAAGGGCACCTGCCGATATCGAAAGCGGACTTCAATTCAGGCACAATAACGCAAGTTTCATGGCCGCCAATCGAGAGGCCTTCGATGGAATAGCCGTCTAACTCGAACCCTTTTCGGTGGACCTCGGCCCGGGCCTTTCTGTACTCTTCTTCCTCAATTGCCCGACCAATTGCCGACAAAAAGCCCGACCCACTTTCTCCACGGACCGCCGCTGCGACTACTACAGTGCGAGTTCGGATAGGTAGGTGGTTTTGGGGGGTCGCGGCGGAGTGAAGAAAAGGGTGGAAATTTAGCAAATTTGGGTTCAGGGATATCATTTGGTTGGGTTTTGAGAGGGAATGAAAATGAAGAAGAATCGCTTCTGTCAAATGCGAATGGTTGGGGTTTTCAAATGGGTAAGATGATGACTAAAATATTATGGGTTATTTAATAATAATAATAATAATAATAATAATAATAATAATAATAATAATATTTGCACTTTTCTTTAAATATTTATATTTATTAACTTATTCCATGATAAAATTTTAAAATTTTCTTTTTTACTAGAAAATATCACACTTTCCACTTTTAATTACTTAAATATTTATAAAAAAATTATAATCATACAATTTTATTTTTACAAATAGAATATTTTTTTTCAACTAATTAAGTAAATTTTTTATATCTTAAACTTAATATGCAGACTTTTTAAAATGAAATATTTTTTTATCAAATTTTTACTTTAAAATATAATTTTATTTTACTTTATTCACTTAAATTTTAAATAGTTATTACGAAAGTAAATTTTTTAATAGATGCATTTAGATTGTACTTTTAGTATATTTAACAAATAATGTGTTCACCTAGAAGCATAGTCGAGTGGTAAGACATGTGGTAATATGAGTGTAATTTTTCAATGCAAATCAATTTAGTGAGACAAATTTTTATTGAAATATTATAAATTTTGTGTTGGAGTGAAACTATGTGCCTGCAACTCAAACACATTCGATTTAATGATTTGTTTGCTCTCTCACAAGTGTATGCTACCCAGGCACATCCCTTGTTTTACATTCTACTCAATCAAGAGATCAACGATCGAGTGAGAGTAAAGTTTCTCGTCTTTTTTCCTTGGAAAAAAACCAAATAATGTGTTTTCTTGTAGTAATAGATGCATTGAGATTACAGCTTTAGCATGAATAAATTTTAGTAGCTTTAGAAATGAAATATTTTTTCGTTTTGGTTTTTTGGCTTTTTAGTAAACTCAAAAAACCTTTGGTTTGAGAATTTAATCTTTTATAATTAATGGAAATATTTCAATCAAGAATCTAAAGTAATGTTGTGTGAGAATTTTAGCTTTTATGAAACTATAAAAGAAATTTATGGGACGAATCAGTGATAATCAATAGTAATAAATGTATAAAAGAAATAAGACTAGAAGCATTAAATTAAATGTCAGTGCCAACAAAACTGTTTGAAGTATTCACTTCTTCCAGAAACCCTAAACCCTAAATCATATAGAGCCCTGCAATATGGGGAAAGGCACAAATAAGTATATCGGGTAACCTTAATGTTGACACATCAAACAGAACTATAGAGTGAACGAAGTTGCTTGGGTACACACCAGATGGAATTTTCGTCGCGAATCACATCTCATTTGTCCACATAAACCCTTAGACCTGATTAATTCTTACAAGATTATACATTGAGATGTCTAGCTGTTAATATGAAACCTGTACCAGTTGTTTGTTCCTGGTCATAAGGATAAAACAGATCATTTAGTTAATCAGAACATCCTCGAGGAATCAGCCCAAATACACACACAAAATCGATAATCTTTCAAAATTACAAGTACCCACTCAGAACATCCCCAATACTCATTATAATTTGTGTTTTTAGAAATTATCATTCAATTAAAAGTGCAAGAAATAAGCAAATGGATGGAAGTGATTATTCACTTCACACAAATTATTCCATATTAGTTGATTTAGCTCTCCAGATTGTAATGTGGAAACCCAATCGTTAAATGTAGAAGTTAAATAAGGAAGCTGTTGAAGATTGTTTGGCGGATGGTTCTTCAAACGAAGAATATTTTTGCAATAGAGAGTCGGCCCCTTATGTTATTATTGCGAAAGCCCCCCTTGTAAGGCTGTGTTTCCTTTAACAAATGAAAAATCCCTTTAATTATAAAGGGGTGCGCAACTTGAAATGTAGAAACAATATTGAGGGAGTAATTGTGATTTTTTTTCAAAGCCTTTTAATAAATAAATTATAAGTACAAGACTAAATAACAAGGTCATTTTTGTAATTAATCTGTAAGCATATCGTAATTTTGAACAAACCAAAAGCTTCCTCACCTGCCTATTCTGGACAAATCTAGCGAAATTCGTCATGGTATCCAGATTCCTCGTCTCCATCCTCGTCAAATACAGCACTATAGAAAGCATATGGGTTCTCAATCATCTCTGTCAAGGTCAACCTCCCATCCTTATCTGTATCAGCCTGCAAATTTCGTAATAAAAACTCTAATTTTCAACTTAGCTCTATTTTATTGCATTGATTCATACAAATAGTATCGCGGGTATCAATGTTTGAAGTGCATTATCAAGTTCAAAACCCTTCAAACCCCAAAACTGAGTGTGGAATGAGGTCATTTTTTAAGGACAATGACCAAATTAAGTGCCCATATTTTCAGAAAGTTTGTACATACAAAAGAATGTCCTAATTACTCATCTGGAGGGAGAGAGTTGGAAAAACTAGCTGAAGTACAAATCACATGTGATCAAAAGAGAAGCAACAAGTCCTTGCAAGGATGTTTCAATTTTGACAAATAAATTCATTAAGCAGGTGATATTATTTAAACTGCATGGGATCAATTCAATTAGATTTGAGGGAGTTTTATCTTCTATCAGTTAAATGAGCATATACCACTATTTTGTCAGTGCATTAGTGCATCAAGGTAAAACAGACCCAACCAAATCGAAATTCTAAGTTCTAAGTTGGACCTAAAATACTGGCCTTTCTATCCTTCTAAATTACTGTACTATTATTCTACAAAAAGAAGAGTAACCTAAAAAAGGTACAGAAAAGAAGGAAGAAATAACCATAAACTCAAAGCACATTAGCCTTCAATTATGCTACTTCAAAATATTGCAGGGTTCAATACGTACAAAATGTATCCCTGAAGTTTGACCGTATTCCAACAAAATAAACCAGCAAACAGCTACATTACCACTTCATAAGCAAAACAAAATTAAAGAACTCCCGTATCATTTATAATTTATTTTTCAAACATGAAAATTCATTATATTAATTATTTCAGAATTCAGGCTTTAAACTTCAGGGGAATTTGTAATTTAAAGTTATTTGGATCCTTTTGTAATCAAGTCAATTCTGAAAGGTCCTTATTTGTAATTATCAATGAACTTCATGTTTCTACACAAAGTCAATTGGTATTAGGGCAAAAAATTACCTGCTGCATGATGTACTCTGTCTGCTGTTTGGCATAGTAACTCTCCGGTGGATGGATTTTACTGATAATGGGTAGCAATTCTAAATCTGACAAATATCTGCAACATATATTATACATTACTTTAAATGGCATACACAAAATATTCCACTCAATATCAAATGTTCTGTTAATTTACCCATCGCCATCCTTATCAAGCTCGTTGAACAGAACTTTAGCAGGGGCCTCGACTGAGGCGTCTGGGTTGTGGGAATAATTGTGGCTCACATCATCGTAATTTCTGACCAAGTCAAAGAGCCCATGGAAAAACTCCTTGAAGTCAACTTTACCATCTTTGTTGCTATCTCTTTCTCTGCAGTGCAAAAATACAGTGAAATGAGCAATCAACCATTTAAACAACTTCTACAGTTATCGCATGTGATAAAGATAAAATAGGATACATTGCTACACTAGAATGTATAAAATAGCTTGGGAAAAAAGAATAACCACCTTATTCCAAAAAATAGTACTTACAAAAAAGGAAATATTGACAATTTAACCATAGCAGAATTGTACCAAAAAAGTACACTTTTTTGCTATGAATAAATGTGAAAGAAACCTAATTAAACTTGACAAAATAACAGATTCTGCAGTTATCTCTTGGAAGCTTGCATTAAAGACAGATAAATAAATCCATTCAAGCATGGCCGCTGCACGGGAAGATTTATGGGGAATGTTGTTTCAGCTTTGAAAGTGTGGCCTAATTTATTTCTCAAAACATCTCTAAAATCAAATCAAAATCGAATATAAGAATTTGCGAAAACAACTACTTTTCAAAATTAGAAAATAAGAAAATAAAATAAAGGTCGCTCAAATATCTTTGTTCCTTCCCTGCGATGACAGCTAAAACAGTTTTCTTGCGAAATTCCAAGATAATTAATAGCCATGAGTCTCTATTCTGAAGCAATAATCCAAAATTAGGGCTGCAATACCTTTCTAACAATAACTTGCTGAAAGGATCACCTATGTCACCTGGACGCGGGTACGGGTGTCGGATACGGATACGTATCCGAGTGTCGGGTACTTGAAAGTTATAACCTAAGGATACGAGGATACATACCCAAATATGGATACGGGTACGGGGATACGGCAAACAAAATTATTTTCATAAATTTTTAAATATTGAATAATTTTATATAAACCTATAATAGTAATAAAACTGATGTAGTATATGAAAATACTGATTAATTTGATTATTTATATATTAATCACTCAAATATATATAAAAAGTCTTTTAGTAAGTCAAAAGTCAAAAACCCTAATTATTTGTTCGCCGCCATCTGTCTTAGTTTTCTCATTTTCTCTGCACATTATTTTTCCTTTCTTACGTCTTCCTTCCCTACTTGACTGCATCTTCTCAATTCTCATGGGGAATTTAAGAATTCAATTATTCATCACGATTTCCGGTTTATCTACATCTGAGAAGAATTTTACGGCAGACTTTTTTTTCCTTCAAATGTTTTTATGGACAGACCCGGTCCAGTCAACGTATCTGGTCATTTTGACCGGATCTGACACAGAACCCACACCGTGTCAGGGTCGTGTCGTGTCGAAACGGGTTCGTTGCCGGTTTCCGGCGAGTCCGGGTAACACAGAGGATCACTACAAACACCTGACATTTAAAGCTACATACTAGACCTAAACAATAATCCTTCAAGAGAAGCAACACCTTTACAAATTGTGCAGCCCCAGCCCTGTTTTTTTTAATTAAAGTTTATTTTTTCCCAATCTATCTTTTGGATTAGTTGTCAGATATAATTATCATGGTTCTTCATTGTTATTCCTGATTTCTTAACGATGAATAAATACATCTTCATGTGAAAAATAAGGTTTGCCCACTAACAGATTTGTGATTCTGTTTATTACTGCTACAGAAGTATTTCTTGTTTTCAGTTAAACGAATTTGAGAAACTTCCAGCATGTGCCCCAATGATCCAGGGGAAGAAAACAACGAAATATAGTTTCCTGAGCCTAGAGTTAGAGGATTATATCAAAAAGTTTCATGCTTGGACTGGTATAAAGCAACTCTGAAGATAGTATATCGATTCCAAATATAGTTTGTACTTTGTATAAATTCACATGCTAAATACCTTTTTTGAATAAACAACTACCAAATTATATGAAGATCTATTATTTAACTGTTATGATTTAAGGATGGCGCTTATACTCCTATGTAGAAAATAAGTGTCTCTGGAATATATTTATATTACATCCTTGTTTAATGTATATATCAAATCAGGCAGCAGATTTGGTTCGAGTATATAATGCATTACTACATGCATCTGAATCCTATTATTTTTTATCAGCTTCAATTGCCTTCAAATAAATAAAATTGAATTAGACCCTCCGCCCAGAGAAATAGTCACATTTTCCTTAAAGGTGAAAAAGGCACCGGTTTATGCAGCCTAATTATATGTCTATAATGTTACTAATATTTTCTGAAATTACTAAGATTGTACCTCAGGCAATTAACCAAACAAATATTGATGGACATTAGCATAGAAAACTATTTAACAAGTTCAAAAGGAATATTTTTTTTTTTATATAGAAACGAAAAAATCACTGTGCTGGTGTCACTAAAAAGGCAAGTTCGAGCAGAAATATAACAGTTGATGAAACACACTGAAAAAGGAGAGAGCAAAATAGCTATCAAAGTCTTCTGAAAATATATGAAGGCACGTGATGATTTTATGTATTGGCAGTTTGGCACATAAGGGTAGTATATAAATAGTTGCTTTATTATTAGCAATCTTAGCTGCGTCAAATTAGGAAACAATAATATATGTTGATAATTTTACCTTGAAATTGTTTCAGTCTCCGTTTCTTTGATATCATATTCATGAGGAGATATCAAATTAAAATATCGAGCTTATATTTGAACCATGTGTATATGGCTATATGCAGTAAACAAATAACCAAATATCACCATCCCTCCAAAATAATCATATGAATGACATAACCTTCTATTAACTGATTGCAATAACAGCAATTGGTTATAACTTATATGAGTATAGAATGCATGCCAGCAAATTTCCCTCTTTATATTCAATTTCACGGAGAATGGATTATAGTAGTAATAAATACATAAACATTACATGATAGTACGTTAAAATATAAATACTTTCACGGCGTTTGCTTGCAGGAGGGGGACTTTTACACCCCCGACCCCCAGTTTGTTTTCTGTTATTTAGCCTCTACATTTTACAATCAATTTTGTCTAGTTCCGACCATGTTTCTATATTACTACACTAGGAAATTATCATGGATCGATAGCGCTGTTCTGAAAAGCAAATCACAATTACATATAATTAAGTTTAATGTCACTTCACATAGGAGGTTAGGCAAACATAATAACCGTTGTTCAATGTTCACCAATCAAAAGTATTAATCTACTTCATGAGGCACTAAGAAATAAGAATCACCCGCGGTCCAGGAATATTAACAAGCAATTAGATACTAAACTGCCAGAAGAAGGTAGGATAAATTTTGTTGCATTTAAAAAAAATAGATGAAAAAAAACTCAGCTGGAAGAAAAAAGGTCATATGCTCCCGAGAAAATAAATAACTGCAATTTACATTCAGCAAACTAAATTATAGGGGTAGTAAAGTTACAGCACCTTATCTCTTCCTTGCATAACCACTGAAGCAACTTGGTATTGTTTGTATCAGCTGGGTGCAGAAAACTAAATGATAAAAACATTAGATTTAAGTAATCGATTGGATAACACTAAATGCACATAAAGCATGGCACTAATAAAGGTATTCTCAGAAACGTACTCGTTGAACTCCGTGATATTCAAAAGACCATCTCCATCTGCATCGGATGCATTAAAGTGCTCTTCTTTCCACCAACCCATATCATATCCAAATGACTCGCTATCTAGTGGAAATAAAAATTCATCCAGAAACATGTATTATTACATCAGAAAGCAAAAGTATATTCCACACACAAAACAAATGGCCAGGCAGAGAGTAGAGAGGCTTAGCTTTCTTATTGCTAGCTTTTTACTACTTACATTAACTAAACATCTTACGTCCTGACGAACCAAACACACTACCCAAATGACCCGACTCACATAATGCCTAGTAAGGTACTTTAGAAACTTCTTATTTTGGCTAAAAATATTCTTTTTTAGTATATTATTTAGATCAAACAATCAACATGTATTATTAACAAACAAAAAGGAATCACAGCACAAGAAAAACAAAATATCGAACACACTGATCTGAAATTCATAAATATATATACTCCAATCACAGAACTTTGACCTGAATTCTTAGCCCAGCTGGGTGGGTCATACTCGGAGAAAGAGATGAAGCCATCCTTATTCTTATCATGA
>JACOMQ010006110.1:0-15662 GCA_014843705.1 Euphrasia arctica
TATATATATATATATATATATATATATATGTATATATATATTATTTTTAAATTATAAAAAATAGATATATTTTTTAAAATAACATGATAAATAAATTTTTTTATTTTTACAATTGTTATACAAGTATAATTTTTTACGAATAAAATATTATTAATATGTTCAATAATTTTAATATTATTTTTATATATACCAAACATATAATAACATATTATTTTTTTAATATTTTATTTTATTATATTTTTTATTTTTTTCATGTATTTTAATTTATTGTGTTTATTTATATATTTTTTATGTTTTATTATTTTTAAAAAATAAATTAATCAATTAAAATAGAAATCGATAAAAATACTCAATATTTAGGATATTTAGGAGAGATTTTAAAAAATTGAATCATTTTCTATTTTGGAAATTAAATCCACAAAACTTTTGAATTCATTAACTTTTGAATTTTTAATGATTTTTTAAAATTCGTATTGAATACTTGAGTATTTTAATGGACTTTTAAAATTTTATGATTGAATACCCTAAATTTTAAAAGTCCATAAAAATCTTATAAAGTTTTGATTGAACTCTTTAGTCCAAAAATACAAATATAGTACTTAGTTTTATAAAAATCTATCATATAACAACATTTTCTTTTTATTCCATAATTAAACTTTTTTAAGTAACAATATATAAAAAAAATATTCTCTTTTAATCAATTTTAGCAATTAATTGTATTTGTGAAATTTGTGAAAATAGAAAATGTCCAAACCTCACAAATACTCCAATAAAATTTAGGTAATGGTAATTAAAATATCTATAACTTATTTTTCAATATTTATATAAAAATACATTATATATGAAGCACAAAAATTATAAATAAATAATAAAAGTGTGGAGTACAAAAATAATAATTATGTGTGAAGAATAAATTGAGAATAAATAATAAAGATGTGGAGCACCAAAATAACAACAACAAAAATAATAATTATGTGTGAAGATTAAATTGAGAAAGAAGTGTTTCTTTGATAAATCAATAAAATTACATTAATTAAACAGACCACATTGAGCAGAAAAATGAACCCAACCAAAAAAACCAAAAAAACCTGGTATGATAAAGATCGTGATTGATAGTCGATAGGGTAATAGAATGAGATTGGGTATCATGGGTTACATATATATATATTTTTTGTTTTTGAGATTGTTTGATTATTCGACTTCAATATGTTCGAGACGTTTTTGATTCACAGTTCAATCGATTCACGTTCTTAGCGCGGCAGCAAATCAGGAGGAACTATTTGGTGACCATTGGTCTGAAATGAGTTAGAAATACTAATAAGATTCAATATTTATATCAAAGTAAATTGTTCACGTTGTTGAGATATGTATATCCCTCCTCGATTTTTACATATTAAAAATATTCTCAAATTTTTTATTTAATTATTCGTAATATTTTCAAGAGCCGATAAATGTAATAGAAAAAGAAAGACGATGTTGAGACATGTGGCTATTTATAATATAATTTTTTGGCTATTTATAATATTAGAGAAATCAAGGGATGCAATTGTACAACATTTTTTAGGACTAGTCAAATCCTTATGTGAATATATAATCTATATTTATTTATGTCATTTTAATTTGTACATCACTACTTTGCTTTTGAATTTTTTACTAGTAAGTTCTCATTATTTTTCTGATGGTTTATATATCATAGTCACATTTTTTTTTGTAATTTACAAAAGAGATGCGACTCTTATGATGGTACAAAATAAGATTTTTTAGTGTGCGATGAGTAAACATATTGTAATATTTCATTCTTAACAAATTTAAATAGACATCTCTGAAGTAAACAAGAACCAACTCAAACTGAGAACCAACTCAAACTGTATGTAGCCTAATCTCGTCAATTTGATACATAGCTAGTGCCTGATAAAGAAATCAATATTAAAGAGAATGGACAAGAAAATTATAAGGTATTGTGCATAACTATTAACTAAGGCTCAAATTACTTGTTGATTACGAAAAAACTTGAGATTTTTGACTCTTGTATTTACAAGAAATCATCTTACTTATATTTACTCTTATTCTTAATTTATTTTTGAACTAATTATGTATTTTATTTTTTAAACAATTTGTATTTTTTTAAAACAATTTGTATTTCTTTATATACACAAATTTATAGAAATTAATGTAAATTAATTAAAAAATGTATTTATTAATTATTGTATAGTCTATGAAAATCATGAAAGTCGTTTAAAAAAAACCAATCAAACTTTTCATAAACTATTTAGAAAATTTACAAAAATTCATTTAGTTTTAAAATTCCAAAAAAATCTATTAGAATACCACTCTCCTTAATCTACTCCACATTTCTCACGAATCTCAAGAATCTTCACTATCTAACGGCTATGGAAATAGACAACGCCTTCGTTTCACTTTTTTCCCAATGTACCAAATTCTTATCATCAGTACCACATTTCACTTCACTCACTCTGTTACCATTAATATATTACTACTAAAAACTCATTTTTTTTACAGTAAAAGAAGGAGAAGAAACAAAAACAGAAATGATGGTGTAATGAGGTAAAATAAAAAATAATATCCAGAAAATAGAAAGTGGGTTTTGTGATTTCATTGTCCATATTCCTCAACAACTACTCCTTGCACCATAGATATATTTTCTTCTAACACTTATTTATTTATTTTGTTTTTTCTTGATTTAGGGTTGGAGCTCATCCTCGTCCTCTCCATGTGGTGTGTCGACAGTCGACACAGTAAGCTCATGTTCTTGCTCATTTTTTTCATAAAAATCCTGTCTTGATCGTTGTTTCAAGTTCCTCTGCTTTTGTTTAGTTGACTCTTTGTGGGAGAGTTTGATTTGGGGATTTTGGACGATGTGGGCCCCTGTTGTATTCTGCTTAATTGTTGTTTGAATTGGGTTGTTTGTGCATATTTTGGTAATTCACTTTGTGGTTTGTGGTTAGCCCTTCTCGAATTCTTGTTACTTGCTGCTGTTGTTTTAGATTTTCGATTGATTGACAGAGTCACATAGTCGATATCTGCTGAAAAACACAATCTGTATGATTTTCGTCTCGTTTATATTCTTGCATTCTGAATAGTTAGATGTTGAAGTCTTATGCGTGAGTTCTCTTAGCTCGCTAGCTGATTGTTGCTCATGACTGTTTGGAAATTTTGCCCTGTAAAGTTATGCAGAACAATCCGACCTTTTGTCGTATTTTGCAAATAATACTTTACTGGCTGGTTTATTCAACTAAAAGCTTATTCATAATCTCTGTTGAAATTCCGAGAATCGGGTGAATGCGCTCCATCTTGTGTTTGTTGTATGTTTACATTTGCTATATCCTTCTCGTATGTTAGTAGTTATCTTGGCAGAGAGATTTTTACAAAAAAGATCTTCTATGACTATGCTACCCGATCGTGCCTAGCATAAGCATTTCTTTTCCGTTTTTTTTTTTCCGTGGGATCGATCGATATAGAATAACATTCATCACTTCGTTTGTCACACTTTTAACAAATCTGCTCATGTTGATCTAAACTTGTATTTGCATGTGATTGCAGGTAAATTCATTTCAGCAGTGAATCTTAGATGGACGAAAATGGGCATCGTGAAAACGGAAGGCATAAAGGAGAGAGACAACGTGATCGCCACTCTCCAATACCGAGAAAGCACAGTAAATTACAACAACGCCATCCCCCAGTGCCATCCTCAACCTCACATAGTCGAACAAACTCGATTCAAAGGGTAGGTAGGCAAGTGCACACACCTCTCGTTATTACCAAATGTACCCTCGATGTTTGATCTAATTGCAAAAAAACCAACCATCTTTTCCTAAACCGAAACAACAGGGAGTCAGCCCGACGAGCGAAACGCCCGAAGAAGGGAATCAAACAGGAAGGTCACGAGGATATATATCTCGACAAGATGAAGTCGACGATGATGGTGTTCAAGCCCGAGCCCGACAGCTGGAAGGACCAGGACCTAGGGCTGAACCAGGTCTCGTTCGACGAGACGAGCATGCCGGGGCCCGTTTGCTCGTGCACGGGCTCATTGAGGCCGTGCTACAAATGGGGAAATGGAGGGTGGCAATCCTCTTGCTGCACGACTAACCTCTCGATGTATCCTCTTCCGGCTGTGCCCAACAAGAGGCACGCGAGAGTCGGGGGCCGAAAGATGAGTGGGGGCGCCTTCAACAAGCTGATCAGCCGGCTGGCGGCTGAGGGTTATGACCTGTCGAACCCGGTTGACCTAAAGGACAACTGGGCTAAGCACGGGACTAATCGCTACATTACGATCAAGTGACTTGTGGGTTGAAGGAAAGATTACATTTTTAGCCTTGTAGGCCGTTGTAAGTTGTTGTAGTTAACTTGTAATCGAGGTTAATTGTGCTTTGTGTTGATGTTATGACCAACAAACTCGAAAGACCCTTCCTTTCGCCATTGTTGATTCTTAGATGAATTTGGATGCTGTGAATTTTTTGTGATTTATGCAGAAAAATAGCGGGAAATTTAAAAGTAGGAAAAATGAAATTGAAAAGGTGGATTGAATTCTTGAAGTTGAAGGTGGGGGTAATAATAATGATATCTTACCAATAAAGTCATTCAAAATTCTCGGAAACCGAAATATAAATTCTTTTATCTTCCACAGCTTTTTTTTTTGTCTCTCAATTAAATTAAAATTAAAATTTTAACCTAAAAACACGCCCATTGCAAGTTGCAGCACACTTCGCAGTAGGGTTTCCGTTTTCAAATTGTTAAATCTAGGTCTCTTTGTTTTCTTCGTCTTCCTGAAATCTCAACTCTCCGGCAGAATTAATCGTCGGATCACCGGCGACCGGTTGTTTGGATCTCCGGTTCGGTTGGAATTTTTTTTGAAAGCTTTTCAGAGCGGTTGAGTTGAATTGAGTTGGCGGGAGATGGCGTCAGTGGAAGATGAGAAGAAGGTGGAGGAGGAGGTCAAGGGTGGAGAGCTGCTTTTTTGCGGAACGATGGCGTGGGATGTAATGGGCCGCCGGAGGACTACTCCGGAGGAGAATTTGGTCTCTCCGACCAGGCTGCGCCCTCTCATGGGGGTGGACATTCGATTTGTCGCCGCCGGTTGCGGTAATTATTTTAAGTTTTAGTAGTATGTGAAGTTGGAATTTGCAACATAATTATTGGGATTTTTTGTACTTTGTACATGTTTTGGATGCGTTTTTTGATTTTCAGGTCGAGCATTGGGTGCGAACATTTGATATTTTTTGAATGATTTGTGAAATGTAGTGTCTTGTCACTGTGTGGCTTTGGATGTCGAGGGGCGCTGCTACACGTGGGGACGTAATGAGGCAAGTTTTGATTTTGTTACCTGGAGAGCCAATGTCTGCTTATAAAATTGTTAATCGGTGCTCTGTTGTTTTTTCATGTATCTTAATGTGTGCAGAAGGGGCAACTTGGTCATGGAGACAAAGTTCAGCGAGATAGACCAACAATTGTTTCTGAATTGTCCGGGTTTGTAACTTTTCATGCTAACGAAACATATATATCGAATGTATTATGCTATAATCTTCTGGGCAAATTGCAGAGAAGTATATCTTTTTCTTATTAGATTATTGCCGATTGCTTCATCCTATTTACTTTATTTAATTTAACATGTAATTCAATTTGATGGAATGATCTATCGATTTAATGCATTTTTCTGTCAATCTTTTTGAAGTCCGGTGAATGGAGAATCATACATGGCAATTCACGCATTCTGCTGAATTTGCACATTACTTTGTCATGATTGTTGGTTAACTATCACACATTTTTATTTCAGGCATAAAATTGTTAAAGCAGGAGCTGGCAAGAGTCATTCTGTGGTAGTAACTGAAGATGGTTCGTCTTTTGCTTTTGGTTGGAATAAACATGGACAACTTGGTTCAGGTTCTGCAAAAACTGGTTAGTCTCTCTCTTCGTCATATATATTAAGAAATCTCGCACAGTGAATTGATACACTGAATTGAAAGTGTAACAGTGCCTAAATTCTGTTAATTTACATGTGAGTCTCTCACAATGAGACTCAAGAAATCTAATTCTATAATCTTGCGCGTATTCTCTCATTTGAGAGGTTACCACGTGTTATTCCTCTATTTAGTCTCTCGATTCTGGATATTACCATCTGTTAGCATAATAGTTACGCGGTCGATGTTAGCTTCCTTAGTATTTATAATGTTTCTTTGAGAAAATACATCTTCATTGAAAGTTTAGGTATTTAAGTATTTTCTCTTGTCACATTGTTATGTAATTTACATTTTCAAATTTTTTTGATTGATATTTGATAATATTACTTGGTTGGTTGTCCCTTTTTTCTTTTATGTCTTACAATACAATGTATTGCAATATATGTGATATGTGTGATTCAATAGATAAATTGATCATATATTCATGCCATAAGGGTCCTGTTTCTAAATGGGAATATATTTGTGTTATTAGTTTTCTTCAGTCTTGTGGTCACTGTCATAAACTGATCTTATTTATGTATTTAATGATGTTGTCCAGAGAAGTCTTTAAATCATGAAATTTACTTTATATTATAATTAATAATCATTCATTGTTTGTAAGTGTTCCAATTATTCCCTGTAGCTATCATGGTAGATGAATTTTCCATTTACTGATGCAGAAATTGAATCATCACCAATTCGTTGTCAATTGTCTGATGTCCATACTGCTGTTTGTGGAGGTGATTTCACTGTGTGGTTGACTTCTGTTGAAGGATCTTCTATAATGTATGGTTTTTTATTGGTATCTTTTTATTTTTTAGAATTTCTAGTTTATTAATCTGTCTTTTGCATGATTACTGATTTTCTTCTAAAATTTATTTCCCATAACGTAGGACTGCTGGTCTACCGCAGTACGGGCAGCTTGGGCATGGGTCTGATAATGAAGTAGGTTCATGAGATCAATAATCTCGTGTGTTATTCTTAGCTTTTGACTTTTGTTATTCCCTTATATGTTGTTTTTTTGGTATTTATTGGAATTGCCTCTGGGTAATAAAATTGTAGCCTCTAGACATATGTATTGCCTCAAAGGTATTAACTAGCAACTGTCTTGTAGAAAGTAGAGTTTCTAGCATGCTCGATTAATCTTGGTAAAACTCTTATGAATTTAGTGTCTTAATGAAGTTTCTATCTCTATTACATTTCAATTGCTTTACTTGCAAGATTCACTTAATGCATAAACTATTATCTTCAGTCATCATTGATCCCTTCTGCCCTTGTATAATGTTCTACTCAAAAGTGTAAAATTTCTCCCAACGAATTATTTATGCAATTATCTTCATTTGTAGTATAATACCAAAGACAGCTCTGTGAAGCTTGCTTATGAAGCCCAACCTCGCCCGAAAGCTATAGCCTCTCTCTCTGGAGAGACAATAGTAAAAGTTGCATGTGGAACTAATCATACAGGTATTCTTCAATTAATTACCCTCTGCGCTCTTTTTCCTATTCAGTTCTATAATTTTTTTTACTGTTTGTTGTGAGATATTTAATCCGCAAGTCCTTTTTGTTTGATTGGTCTCAGTGGCGGTTGATAAGAAAGGACATGTTTACACGTAAGTTGCATTGTGTGGTGAATCTGACATTCAGTAATTACTAGTTACTGTTGTAATTAATTCAAACATCTAATGTATTTTGGTTTTTTTTTTTGCGCACAATTGATTAGGTGGGGTTATGGTGGTTATGGAAGGTATACCCTATTAATTTTTGCACTTTTTTTCTCTTGTTAATTTTCTTTCTTGTTATGAGTTGAATCTAAGATGCTGGTTAACAGGCTTGGGCACAGAGAACAGAAGGATGAATTTGCTCCTCGTTTAGTTGATGTTTTCACTCGACATAATGTCTTGCCACCCAATGCAGTTGTCTCAGCAGGTTCTGCCAATTCTGCATGTACAGCTGGTATAGTTTTAGCGTCTTCTTCTGGAAACAATTGATCTATGTTACTTACGTCGCATGAAATGATTGCTTTATGCGGTCTTGAGAAATTGTCTTTGCTGAATCTATTATTGTTGGCAGGAGGTGGGCAGCTTTACATGTGGGGCAAAATAAAAAGCAGTGGTGATGATTGGATGTACCCCAAGCCACATATGGATCTGAGGTTCTGATTCTTGCCTCATTAGTTCAGTTGTTTTCATTCTCTAATTACAAAAGTGTTCCATTTCAGACGTAAAACATCTAATAGAAACCTCATAATAGTTATATAATTATCATTTCTCCCAAATAATGTATCATACTTCTTAAGTTTATTGCTGATAAATGACTTTTTTTGTAGTGGCTGGAATATACGATGCATGGATTCTGGCAGTACACACCACTTTGTCGGTGCTGATTCTTCATGTATAAGCTGGGGCCAGGCACAATCTGGGGAACTGGGATATGGACCTAATGGACAAAAGTAATTTTTGGTTTTACTATGTTAATACTTTGTCAATTCACAGTTATGTACATGTATCTGTCTATATATATCTGAGTCTTTTTGCTCCCGGCTCTCTGTAGGTCTTCTGCAACTCCTAAGAAAGTGGACATCCTTGAGGGAATGCATGTCATCAGGTTGGTGCCATATTTCGGAATACTGACTTTTTTTTTTTGCTATTTCTCACCTGAAACTAGTTCTGACTGATTCATTTTTAGTGTTGCCTGTGGAACTGCCCTTTCCTTGGTAGTTGTCGATCGAACAAAGAATGCTGATGCACTTGAAGAGGTATAATACTAACTTGTCCTTGAAGGTTCTATCAACATTAACTTCCCGCATTCCAAAATATTTCTAAACAATGAAAAACGAAAAAGTGGGAAACAAAGGGCTTGAATTCATCACTATTGATTGCTTCTTCCTTAGTCTTCTCATATTTTTTTGTGTTTCTTGACAGCTTGAAGTACATGATGGAAAAGCTGCTGCTGAAGGTAGAGTTATTTTATAAATCATTCTATACTTGCAAAAGATTTTGGGATGGTTACAAAACGTACTCTTTGAGGTTTCAGGTTTCACCTAACTAATTACCAAAACAATGTCAATGGGGTTTTTATTCAATTTTTTAAAATCAATTGCTGTTTATGTATAGTTGAAGTCGGGGTTTACATTTTGAAATGCTTTTTTTTTCCACTTATGAAGGTGATAAATGTAAGACGAAAATATTCTTTATAGTATGCTATCTGCTCGTTGAAAGAAACAGAATTTCTTTCGTGACTTGGCTGAGTTGGTTCAACTTCTCTCGGAAATATTAACGAATGCTTCTAAACTTTCCAAACTGCAGTAACTGAAGAACCTGATGACAAACCCACTGTCACTCATAAAACCTCAAATAAAAATTCTGTCAAGAAATCTACAAACGCCAGCAAAAGGAAAAAAGGAGAAAGCTCTTCGGATGATGAAGCGAATAGCGAGTACGATGAGAGTGATGATAGCGACAGTGACGGAGTAAATGGGAAATCATCAGGTAAAGGTAGAGGCAAAAATACAGGTAAAGCTGCTCCGGTGAAAAAAGGCACTGGTCGTGGGAGGGGCCGACCCCCTTCGGCCGCGAAGAACACAGAAAGTGGTGCAGGTAAAGGAACGGGTCGGAGGGGAAGACCTAGGAAATCATGATTGTGGGAGCGTGTTCACTTTGCAATTTTATTAATTGACGAACTTTGCTGTTGACATTTTTCGTTTTTTCGTTTTCCTGATTTTATGGGACGCGTTTGATTTTTGAACCCCTTTTGAGTTAAAAAAAATCGCATCCTGGATTAAAGTTAGTAACCCTTGTACTTGAGAATTGAGAAGTCCCCATGTAACTGACTATTTTTCTTGGCAGAGAGAAATTAATACAGGGAGAGGATTATGTTTTCATTAAAATTATTAAGTGAGATTAGGGTCTGGGGTCATTGTGTAATTTTCATGAAATATATTAATTGTTGACTCAAGTGTTTCTCTCTACTGTAATTGAGTTGTGATTGAAAGCAGTAGGTGATTATAGTACCAAATATATTTATTTTCATTTATTGTTTCTTTCATATAGAGTAGTTGTTTTTATCTGTGATGACTGATGAGTGTTTGAATTCTTGCTGCTCCATTTTGATCCCATGTGCTGGATTGTTGCTGATCACCCCTGCATCGCACGTTAAAATTTATCGAGGTTTTTTTTCTGTGTAATAATATACTTCTTCCATGTTTGTTTCTAAAGTCAAAAAAAGCCTGTGTGCATGTGATGGGGCACATGGAAATCAAAGGTGATTATTGACTTTTTCCTTTTTTTTTTTTTTTTTTTTTTGCATTTGCATTTTACAAAACAAGGAAACACATGTTATTGTATGGACAACATTTGTTATTAGTCTAAATAATGAGTTTTTCTTCTAGTAGTATTAAAACCAATCATCATAGTAAAAAATTACTTGCTTCATGGTATGGCAAGGACATTGACCCCATTGTCTCAATGATTGCTTGCATGTATACTTGATGGGGGAAGCATGCTCATGAAAAAGGTTGACAATTTCAAAGAGTGAGGATGAAGGAAGACCTCAATTGGTTGACCATAATCTATTGACTCTTATATTTGATATGGTTAGAATTTCACCTCACTTTTCATTTTAACTTGAGAGTGGATTGGATGTTATTGCACCTAAAAACATAGTATTGTTTACCTACAAGTCATGATTACTTGAAAAGTAATTAGGGTGCAAGCAATGATTTTTTTTAGTGTTTATGAGTTTGCGAAAAATTATTACTGTGATGTTTTCTGTTCGACTCTGATGTTTCAACAAACGCGGTATCTTGTCGTTCGATTTTTATTATTAGGTGTCAAATTTGCATAATGTATCTTTTGCTTTTGGCATGATATTTTCCACTTAGAAGAGATAATACATTTTGTTTGTGGATTAAGAACAAAACTTTAGGGGTAAACAAAAGAAAATAAAAAGGGATTGATGACCCCATTCGACCTAATCAATTTTAGGTTCTGCAAATTAGTAAAATAAATCATGTGGGCCCGTTGTGGCTGCCGATAAAACTCATCACCAACCAAGCGACAGCGGTGCACAGAACCTGGAGAAACAGAGTATATATACCCTCTTTAACTTTTGTTTTAAGTAGATAATTGTATTTTTTTAATGTTGATAAAAAATAAAAAATAATATAAATATAATTAAAAAATACATTATTTAGTAGTAATATACGGGTATTAACTCTATTAAATAATTAAGTACCTTCTTTCATTTCCATGTGCGCTTAACGTTAATGTAACGTACCGACAAGACGAAAAGGAGAAATCCGTTATACAAAATCTTTGTTTATTCTTGGAATTATACCGTAATGTTTTATTTCTTGTATATTTTTCATCGGCGTAATGCATATGAAAAACGAATGATGAACACACAAAATAAATAACGTTTCATAAGTATATAAATCATCTATCGATATAAAATTATCGATATGAAAAACCTTTTTTTTTTTTTGTTTATTTTTAATTTGAATTTGGAAACGGATAAATGACAAAGTTGGGTCATCATTAACGGCTAATCATCACAAATTAGTCATCACTAACATCATTACATTTGAAATTAAGTTGATTAACAATATATTAAATCAAAGGTAACAACTTTAATCGATTTGAAATCGTTAATTTAATGTGCTCCCGAATTTGGTCTGCCTCTAGAAGTCAATGCGACTTAGTACGTAAAAATGTAAATATAATTATTTCCACATGATTTCGTCGTAAAACTCGATAGACTTTCTATTCTAATTTATATATTATTTTTACTCTTATTATTAGACACATCATTCAAATATAGTTCACATATACTAGACATTAATTTATAGCTTCCTCTTGTGAATAATCTCGTGGAGATTTTAATGAGGGTAGCACCGTAGCAATAACATTTCGAAATTTCGAAAATAATATAGTAATTGCAAAAAAATTGAATATAAAAAAAATGGAATCCAAGAGAAAAGTTGAGCTGGATTGAACTAGGATTTTGAGATCCGCGTTACCGAAATTGCCCCTTTTATCTGGCTCAATTTCCAAAGACGACACTTCAAAAATAAAAAAATAAAATTAAAAATTTAAAATTAAATAAATAAATAAATAACACAGTATACCTATCATATGCTATGTTGCTGTAGGAGGATGGTATAGCCCACACTCCAAAAGAGCGCACCGTTTTTCTAGAGAGAGAAACAAAGAGCCAGCTCGAGGAGCTCACTCAGATTCACACACACACACCACACACAGTGAGTGTGAAAAAACAAAAAAAAGTAATGGGCAAATCACCTGCGTCATGCTTCAAGATCATCGGCTGCGGCGGCGACTCCGTCGACCACGACGATCTCCAAACTCCCGAAGTATGTTTCCAGCTATTTTTTTATTTATGAATTTCATTTCGTCAGCTGCGGTTCGATCTCTTATGAATCTATTTTATTTTTATTTTTTGGGGATTCATTGGCTTGATTTCTTGTTTACTTCGTAGATATGTTTTTGTGTTCGTTCGATCGAATATATGGCAATAGATGTAATGTGTTTTGAATTCAACTGACCGGATCAGTAGATTCGATTTGCCTGTGTTTTTAATTGAAACCGTGTTCAATTTAGTTGTGTTTGTTTTCGATAATTGGCGATTTCGGTGTTAAACTCTGTCGAATCTGGGTGATTAGTTTAGATCCTTTCGGCATTGTGGAAACTGATTTTTGGTTGAAGTTAGTAAGTGAGTTTGAGTTCATGAGCATTTCCCAATTAATCGATTTATCATCCTAAATCTGGATCTTCCAAAGAGATCTAATTTTGCTATTTCCTCAATTGCATTGTCCTGATGACCCGCAATTTATAGGCGTACGATCCTGGTGACATTTGGTAGCATTCTGTACTCAGTTAATTCAGTGGTTAGCGAGGTGCTGTGTCGGCCTCATTCCATTGTCGTTGCTGCTGAATGTCGATTAATTATTGTGGGCAAGCTAATGCGAATGCATGTGATTTAAATTATATTCGAAAAAAAAGCAAATCCAGTTTGCTAGATATTAACATTCTTTATAGATGTTTATGAATTGTTAGTTGGTGTACCGTTGCTGCTTTACTCTTAACGAACTTTTGTTTTTAGTGCACCGCCTAGTTTGGCATTGGGGCTAAAGTGTAATTTTATCTGCTTGTCCGTACTGTACGATAAAACACTTGGCACGATTCAGTTTGTGTTTGTCTCCGTGTGTGCGTATATTCCAATTTTGGTTGCATCGCACGAGTTTTCTTTAGATCCGCTCATGCATTTAATGAGATGGTCAATATTTGATCCAAGCATTAACACTGGACACGTGTTGTTTGAACTTATTTGCAGAGCAAGGGTTCAAGTGATCGGCGTAAATGGAGTTTCCGTAAGAGATCTGATAGACATCGAGTTTTAAGTAACAATGTCGCTTCAGAAACACCTCTGTCGGCAACAAAGGAAACCCCGGAATCTCCTGCTGTCAGTTTCCAAGTGCAGCCCGACTTGTCTGTTCCAGAAAAGACCTCAACAATTCAGTTGAACGAAGAAAAGACTACAGTAATTCCGTTGACAGAAGAGAAATCCACTGTTATTCAATGTACCGAAGAAAAGACTCCTGTAATTCAGTTGACCGAAGAAAAAACCTCAGTAATTCAGTTGAGTGAAGAAAAAACCGATTTCCCTGCTCAACTGGAATCAAAGTTATCTGACACCCTATCCGCCTTAGAGGATGACTGTAAAGCTGATGAAATCCCAGATGAACCAAGTGTTATCATAATCCAGGCGGGCATCAGGAGGTTGCTGGTATGACTTGATACCATTATATAGTTTTGTTTCCTTAAGTTGAATATGCGTATGATCATGCGAGTCAATCTGGTTATGTTTTATTTACCAGGCTGAACAAGTGATGCTGAGGCAAAAGAACATAATCAAATTGCAAGCTGCTGTGAGAGGGCATATAGTTCGAAGGCATGCTGTTGGAACTCTTCGGTGCGTTCAATCCATTATTAAAATGCAAGCTCTTGTTCGAGCACGCAGTGCTGCTCGGCTTGGCCAAGTGACGGGTGATTCTTTCAGGCAGGGTGAAACTAGGGTGCAGGTTAATAATGATTATATGCTTTTTGTAACAATATCCATTCCCATAAAGTTAGTTGGTCTTAATTTTGGATTGGTAGCTCAGAAACTTAGTAAGAAATTTATTGTTAGTATAATCAGTTGAGGAAAATAATGATTTACTGAATATTGTCTTTTGTTGGACTTCTGGTTGATAATCTTGTGTTTGGACTCTGTAGCAATTTTCCCTAGTGTTAACGTCGTTTAGAAAAATAGGTAGAGACATTCCGTGCTCAACTATTTACGAGCCTTAGCATTTCGTATATATGGACCAAACAGTATGGAATCTCATATATCTACATCTTTCTTTGAAATTAAATTGTGATTCTGAAATCAGACTATCTTTATTTCCAGGGGAAGAAGGAAGCTAAATCAAACGCCATACACACTTATGTCTCCATTGAGAAGCTACTTTCCAATGCTTTTGCTCGTCAGGTAAATTGATGTTTTTTTAGCTGACATTTTTATATTATGATTAGAAAATGGTAATTATCCCTTCTGACCTTGACGTGTGCACTTACATTTAATTTTAAGCTTATGGAGTCGACACCAAGGACCAAACATATCAACATCAAGTGTGACCCCTCAAAATCTGACTCAGCCTGGAAATGGCTCGAAAGATGGATGTCTGTCTCATCAGTTAGCCACGAGGGGTCCCAGGAATCCGGATCGCCCGTGGAGCACCATAAGGAAAATCTCGTACACTCTGATGTCGAAGAAGACATTTTAGTCCTGTCTGAATGTTATGCTGAGTCAGCAGACTTGACATCTAGCATGGGGGAACTAGTCAAAGAAGTATCTGAGAATCACGAAAACTTGACCATCGTTCGTGACTCGAACGATGCCAATCTCCATTTGGGCAATTTTACTCAGCTTAACAGTGGGGAAACAGAATCTGCTCCCACTGAGATGAAGGAAACAAATTTCATTGAGGTGGCACAAGTGGAATCACTGTCTGAAAAGGCTGGAACAAGAAACGAACGCGAAAGTGAGCAACCTGAAACTGAGGCGAAAAAGTTGTCGAAGAAGGCAAGTAATCCAGCTTTCATTGCTGCACAGTCAAAGTTCGAAGAATTGAGTTCAGTCCCCACTTCTACAAAACAAACTTCTTCATCCAGTCACACTCTTGGAGTTGAATCTGGCTTGGATAAAGTTTCTCCTGCTACATCAGCAGTCCAAATCAGTTCCGAATGTGGGACTGAACTTTCAATTTCGTCCACCCTCGACTCACCAGATAGGTCGGTGAATGGCATTGAGCATGAAATGAAAGTTGTTTCAATTGATACTGAGGGTCAACCTAAAAGCGGGGAATTTTTTGAAATTGAAACAGTTGACAAGTCTCCTGCACTCGAAACTGATTCAAAGATATGCGAAAGTGTTGTTACCTCAGCTGAGGTTGCACCTCTTAATTCCATCAAGGATGAAGATCTGTCATTTACCAGCAAAAATGATTCAAATCTATACGAACATGTTATTAACTCTGCTGCTGTTGCACCTCTTAATTCCATCAAGGATGAAGACTTGCCTCGTGTAGAGAAAAAACAAGAAGCCAATTCGATTGACCAACAATTGGATCTGGAATCGGAAGCATCTCCT
>JACOMQ010006111.1:0-15661 GCA_014843705.1 Euphrasia arctica
GATGCCAGGGTCGAACACCACTCTCACGAACAAGCTCGGAACTACATACTTCTGCAGCTCACACCCTCGATGTAGCGGAAAACTAAGAGATCTTTCTTCAGGGAAGTCATCATGAAATTCCTGAAAAACAAGAGGGTATAGAGACAATAAAACGTTAGTGTAGAACTTCGCCTCCTCGCACAACACCACATACGTCGCTTGTCCCTCCTTCGTTGCTTGTTCCACCATGGGTAACTCCAATTGCGGAAGGTCCTCGGATTTCATCAATTCCTCCTCCTTGGATTCTACCGAAACCTCCTCCTCGAACTCTACCGAAATATCCTCCTCGGACTCTACTGACTCCGCTACGACGTCGGAATCCACCGAAACCTCCTCGATGTCAGAAGCCGCGGCAACCGATGGTGTCGGTACGTCGCACTCTTCTACGGACTCCTCCGAAGTCAAGTCCTCCTCAGAATACACCAAGACCGACTCTTCTTCGGGCCCTACCAAGGCCTCCGGTTCGGGTTTCTCGCAGTCGTCTTCAGTCGCCACTTTCTCAGGCTGCATTGGCGATGGTACCCATTCCTCTAACTTACGCTCAATATTTCTCCAACACTCGTCCCAACGCTCAGCTCTGGCCCTCCTCTCTTCACGACGCTCCTGACTAAGATCACGGGCTCGGCGAAAGTCCCAACGCTCAGCTCTGGACCTCCTCTCATCACGACGCTCCCGACTAAGCTCACGGGCTCGATGATAGCCACTCTGAACTTCTCGGTATCCGCCGCCACCTCTTCGATTCCAGGCTTCATCACGACGAGCTCTCTCTTCTAAGGCGGTAAGTCGCTCATTCACCACCTTCATCTTCGATTTAAGCAACCCTTCGAACCGTGCCATCGCCTTCTCCATGATGAGCTCAGCTTGGGTATGATCCATGTCAGTTGTCCTGCAAAAGTGTTAGAAACACAATAGAAAATTCCTCACCACTCTCGTGTATCACTCAATATGGTAAATCACTCACGCTCGTGTTTCTCTCACTTTCTCTCTCTCAATAATCGAACACTCCCAACCCAACGATCGAATTCAGCTCCAATAAAATCCACGAAACGAAGAATAACTCTAAATTGTTGAACGAACGATGAACAACAATAAAAGAATAATCGAGGACAAATAATTTTTTTTTTTTTAATAAAAATTACTGTTCATGAACAGTAATTTTCGAAAATAAAAAATAAAAATAATTTTTTTTTCTTTTTTTAATCAAGGAAGAAGAAAGAATAAAAAAAACGGAAAAGAAAAACGAGGCTACGTATTCAGAAAATTAAAGAACCCAAACCTGGGCTCTGATACCAAATGATACGAACCTCGTCGGGATTGGAAAGAATAAGAAAGGAACGAAGAACGGAAAAGATAGAAGATACCGGCGGAAGTCCCAAAACCTCTGAACCTGAAATCGTGAAATCAATTAAGGACGGAACCCTAACCCCCAACACGAGATCGACGCAGCAACTCGGGGATGATGAAGACACACAAACGAGATTTGACTGGCTCGTTGATTCGTCGGTTGAATTCTTTTGGATAATCGGGATAGAATTCGAACCCGAGAGAGATTTTAATAAAACTCACGAAACATAATTTTTATTCATCAAAAGTAATCTGTCTTTAAAATAATGAAAAGCATAGCCTTTATATAGGCAAACTAAAAACAATGTAGAAAAAGGAAATAAATAACTAAAACATTGAAAAACCCTAAAATTCGCCGTCGCTGACCCGCCTGTGAAGATGTCGGCCGACAGGTATATGGTGTCGCCCGACATCCACCTTGTCGTCCGACGGGAAATCGTGTCGTCCGACACTTGGCCTTCGTCAGACGGATTTTCCTTCAAACGAAGTTTTATCCAGCTGCGACTCCGTACCTTTCCTGAAGCTGTCGTCCGACAGGCATTGGTGTCGTTCGACACCACGCCAAAAGTTCGACCGGACTCCTCGTCTTTGTCTCGACGCACGCCCGACTCTCGTTTCGATGCTTTCCCATTATTCTATCCTGAACTCGAGCTCCATCGTCGATTGCCGACCCTTGAGTTGCATCAGTAGCGTAAAGTAATTGTTTGGTTGATCTTTATGCTAATTTTATTTTATTGTTTTATTTATGGTATTTACCTTTAAAATATTTATTCACATAATTATCTGTAAATATTTATTTATAGGTGTATAATATTCTTTTAAGGAACTATAAAAAAGAAAAATAAGTAAAAGTTTTAAAGTCAGAGTGTATTTTTATTAGCTAGCTATTTTGAACTGAAAATGACTTAATTAAATTTAATAAATATAAAAAATAGAATTAAATGAATCGAATTGATCTGAACTAAAAAAAAAATATTTATTTATTTTATTTTAATTTATTTTGAAAAAACGTAATCCATTTGAATGAGTATGAACTAAACTATTTTAGTTATTATACCACTTTTATAAAAAAAATATGAAAAAAAAATCAAATAAATTTATCGAAACTAATACTAAACAAACCGAGCCTAAAGTCATCACCTTTTCCACATTTTTTTTAGTCTAAATTTATCACATTTTCAGGCTTAAATTTATCAATTTTTCGATTTTTTTCTTAAAAAAAATTAAGTATAAGATTTTAGCTCACCCTCATAGTAAAAGCTGGCTCCGCCCCTGCCGCCGCTGACGTGGCAATTCCCACATTATTCCTTCTATTAAATAAACCCCCCCCCCCCCCCCCCCCCCCCCCCCCCCCCCCCCCCCCCCTCCCCCCCCCCCCCCCCCCCCCCCCCCCCCCCCTCCTTTAAACACCCCCCCCCCCCCCCCCCAAAATTTTCATTTCTCCCTTCTTAGTTTTTCTATCAAATTTTATTTGTTTCTCAACAATTATAAAAATATTAAGAATCAATTCATCAGAAAATTCACACGATTTATGTTATCATTTTAAGCGGTACGAAGCGAAAGCAATCTTGATTTGCTCGCGTTTTTCAAAGACGTGCAACGACAATAGTCATTAGATTCGGTGCAATTATTTTTCAGTTTGAGAATCAACGAAAAACAAAAAATAAAATAAAAAATTAACGGTTATAATCATCGGATTTGGTGTAATAATTTTTCAGTTTGAGAAGTGACTAGAAACAAAAAAAAGAGAAATAAATTAACGGCAATAGTCATCGGATTCCCACATTATTCCTTCTATTAAATAAACCCACATTATTCCTTCTATTAAATTCCCCTGCCGCCGCTGACGTGGCAATTCCCACATTATTCCTTCTATTAAATAACCCCCCCCCCACCCAAAATTATTCATTTCTCCCTTCTTAGTTTTTCTATCAAATTTTATTTGTTTCTCAACAATCATAAAAATATTAAGAATCAATTCATCAGAAAATTCACACGATTTATGTTATCATTTTAAGCGGTACGAAGCGAAAGCAATCTTGATTTGCTCGCGTTTTTCAAAGACGTGCAACGGCAATAGTCATTAGATTCGGTGCAATTATTTTTCAGTTTGAGAATCGACGAAAAACAAAAAATAAAATAAAAAATTAACGGTTATAATCATCGGATTTGGTGTAATAATTTTTCAATTTGAGAAGTGACGAGAAACAAAAAAAGAGAAATAAATTAACGGCAATAGTCATCGGATTCGGTGCAATAATTTATTAGTTTGAGAATCGACGAGAAACAAAGAAAAGAGATACATTTTGGGTTTTTATTTTTTTCAAACAGGGAATGGAGTTCTCTCCCTCATCTCTATTCTCTCCTAATTATTCGGTCAAACAATTTTTCTTACAATCAAAAGCCCAGCCCTAATTTCAATTAAGCCGGTTCGATTTTTGTTTGATCGAGAGGGAAAGATATTGGCGCTGACTGAAGCTTTTGTAGGTGATGCCGACGTTACTCGACGGTAGGTCTTGGTATTGTGGGTGACCGATTACAAATGCTACAAAGTCGAGCTTCGTCTTGAACGACGACTGAAAATTATTCAAGATTTTCTTAAAATTTATCAATTTTCGGTATTGTAAGGAATCAACGAACAAAGTTTATCAATTTTCGGTATTCTAAAGAATCAACAAACTTTGATTTCAATTAACTTAAACTTCAAGAAAACTTTGAAGACGAGAAAACTCTCTTTTTATTTTTTCATAAACAACTCTTGAATTCAATAACAAGAATGACATAGAAATACTAATAAAACTCTAATAAAATAAATAAATAAAATAAAATAATTTAAATAATAAGAAACAATTTTGTCATATTTAAATACAGTAAAACCTCTATAAATTAATAGCCTCGGGACCATGAAATTTTATTAATTTAAAGAGTTTATTAATTTATCGAGTGTATTTTTTTCATTTAAAAGACCAAGTCGGGATCGAAAAATTCTATTAATTTAAAGAGGTTATTAATGTATCGAGTATTAATTTATAGAGATTTCACTGTATATATCTACATTAAAAGGTGAAGAGGTGGATTGACTGATTTGAGGCGGCGCAAACTCCGGGGAGGAGGGACAGCAAAGCCTTGACGGCAGTCGGAGAAAGAGATGTTTACAAATCACGCCTTTAGCGACCTCATTTGCAGGAGTTCTTGTATAAACGAAAGGATAGTGAGTACGTAGTGACTAGAGCTTAGGACGGTAGTGGGTGGGTACCTCGAGTTCTCATTTTCTGGTTTGACAGAAAATAAATAATTAAAGAGAGGAGAAAAGAAGGATAGAGTTATTTAATTAGTATTAATATTTTAATGGTATGTATCAATCCACGTAGATAGGCGGGGATCCCGCCACAGGGAGGAGAGCATTTCCGTAATCATGTACGGAGTATAACCATTACTGTGAGATCAGATCTGATCCTATTCGGCAAGGTCAATTAAGGATGTCAAATGGGTCATCCCACTCGGTTCGGTCCAGTTCATACGGAAAACATATTAATACAAAAACATATTTTAATACTAATTTAATTTTAATATTAATAAAATATTAATATTTAATAATAGTTATTATTATTATAATATTTAAATTATCGAAAACTTCAAATATTCATTAAATAATATTTAAAATTTTAATTTAAGTTGACATTTTTTTATTAAAATATATTATTTTATTTATTTAAAATATTTATATAAATACATAAAATGATTTTTAATATATTTAAATAAATCGGGTTATCGAGCCCCTTCGGTTCGACCAAACCAATTCGAATTCAATTTTTTCGGGTCGAAAATATTCGACCCTAACTCTATATTTTTTCGAGCGAGCTTTGAAACAGCCTACAGATTTCCGGTTGAATTGACATCCCTAAGGTCAATTCTCCAAAAGTAAGCAAAACACGTCTCACCAAACGAAATAACAAAACATAGAGTTTTTAGAATGAAAATTCAAGTTGCTTTGAATAAGTTTATTTTCTTATGTACTTCATTCCATAAAATATGTCACATTTTTTTTTTAATGTCTCAAAGTAATGGTCATGTTTCTCATTTACATATTTTAAACTATGAAAATACATTTATATCTCTCAAAAAACAAACAAAAATCATTTTCTTTAAATCGTGCATACCATTTATGCTCCTTTCTTTGAACGGTAATTCTATATGGGGAGATTCTGCCACTAGGCAAATTGTCCAAATCTTTTATTTTTTTTATTTTTTATTTTTATATAACTTAAAATATAATTACTTAAATGAATATCTCAAAATATTTTTTTTATCTTTTATTATTATATGTTAAAATATATTTTTTCTATTTAATTAATTTTTTAAATATAAATATAAGAATATGCATTATTTTTAACAAAATATTTTTTTATATATTATTTTTGTGCAATATATATTTTATATAGTATAATTAATTATATAACATGTTAAAAAATAATTAAAATATTATTACATTTATAAAATAATTGTTTAAAATATTTCTACCTGGGCAGATTCTGCTGTTTAGAGCATCTCCAATGGTATACCTATACGTAAGTACAATTTGATGACATGTCATATGCCACATCAACAATAATTTATACCTATCAATTTGTACCTCAATATACCAATGGTTTGAGGTACAATTTTTTTTATTTATGCTCGTGGGACGTCAAATTGCAAGACACACTCAAATTTGTACCTAGTATCTAATATTGGATACTCTTTTTTCTCTCTCTCAAATTGTACTTATCATCCCAATGGTGTACCTAGGTACAATTCCATGCCATATAGGAATTGTACCTACCATTGTGGATGCTCTTAGCACGTTCTTTCCTTAAAATAGAGGGAATATTAAAGTAAGAAACACCATTTGACCAAACGACTTTTAGAGTTTTTTTTGAATAAAAATTAAAGTTGATTTGAATATGTTTATTTTTATGCATTTGTTGACTAGTCAATCTCATTAAATCACGCGAATTCATTACAAATTGTAGAATACAAAATAATTTTTAATTTTTTTATGAATTTCATAAATTTTATGAAACATGTGAAGCATTTTGTATAATTATAATGTAATACACTCCCTCACTACACTTTATATTTTATTATGTCTCATACTTGTATATTTATTCTGTAAAAAATTACATTTATTTTATTAATTAAAAAATATGTATACTCTTAAACCCTGTTTTTTTTAACTATGAATAAAAATTTGAATTCATACTAATATAAATTATTTCAGATTATATAATTATACTTTCTTCCTTATTTGGTACTAATGATGTAACGCCCCAGAAAATTCAAACACTTAAAAGGATTGAATATGCTATTCATAGCAACAAGATACTTCTTTTCTGGGCATCTTCCTATAAGAACTCCAAAGTTAAGCGTGCTGACTCTGGAGTAGTTATAGAATGGGTGACCCTCTGGGAAGTCTCCCGGGTGCGCACGAGTGAGGAAAAAGTGCGCTGCAAAAGACAAGTGTTGGTACAGTGGGACCAGAATATTACTCTCGCAAGCAGTCATTAGTAATCGAGCCGGCCCATTAGGGTCGGGCTTCGACCCCGCAACGGGTCGAAGCGTTACAAATGATCACATATTTTTTTTTTAAATAAAAAGAAAATGTGATAATTATTTTGGATTAGAAAGAATACTTATTGCAATCAAGAAAAATGTACATAAAAGTTATAAAAGTTTGGTGTACATAAAAGTTTGGTGACAATTTGTGTGAGAGCATCTCAAATATTCTCTCAGTTCCGACAATGTTTATCAAATGATATTTTCACATCATTTAAAAATAATATTTTTTTTTGTGTGGAATAATATAAAGTACGAAATAAAAATATAATAAATATTGATTTATAATTAAATAATAAAGTTAGTTAAAAAAATAGTGGTTCCCCAATGTTTGTCAAATGAGATTTTCACATAATTTAATAAAAAATAAATTAAGAAGTAAGAATAATATAAAGTGAGAAGTAAAAGTATCATGAATATTGATTTATAATTAAATAATAAAGTTAGTAAAAAAAATAATAGTATATGTGTCAATTAAAGTTAATTGTAAAGATAAAATTAAAAAAAATTGAGACAATAAAAAGTGTGCAAGCAGTAGGGGAACTAAGTAATACGGAGTAATATATAATTCTATTAAATTATATTATGACATAAGAATAGAGACTAAACCAATTAAACTTTTTTGACTCTATTCGTAATTCGATTTGATTTTTAATGATTCGTGTTCGTTTTACGAATACGAAAACGAATATGAATATTTATTTATATTCGAAAATGAATATATATATATATATATATATATATATATATATATATATATATATATATATATAGTTTTTTCATTTATTATTTCCCATTTTCCAATCCACAATATAATATTTTAAAAATAATTTTTTAATGAAAAAAATGTACTGATAAAGAATTTGGACGCAATTGTTAAATGATATTTCAGTTTTAGTTTAAAGTTTATAATTAATTTTTTTAAATATTTTTTATTAAAAATAAAACAAAATATATTATTTATTTTATTTTTTATTATTTTAATGTATATTTGAATATTCCAATATTCAACAAATACAAATACAAATACAAATACAAATAAAAATTTAATATTCAAAAATACTTAAATATACATACTATTGAGACATCCTTCTAGATTCGATTTGTTTACACCTCGTGAGTAAGATTCGTTTACATTAAGAGCATGCCTAAAATGATATTGAAATGGTAAAAAATTCGATTCGTTTACATTAAATTAAGAGCATGCGTAAATGATATTGAAATGGTAAACCCTGGGATAAATGTGAGATGTATATATATACTGCACCACGGAGTACTTAGAAATATAACGAAGTAATCTCGAAGAAGATATCACAACACAGAAAAAAATAAAATTCAGAGAGCTATGGCTGGAGGAGTTGAAATTCTCCCAAAGGAGTACGGATATGTTCTTCTCGTCGTCGTTTCCTACTGCATTCTCAATTTGTGGATGACTTTCCGAGTCGGCACCGCCCGAAAGAAGTAATTTTAATTTTTTTCTCGTAGTTTAATTCTCGATTTATATGTATAATGAACTCGGAATTCGATCGCGCAGGTACAACGTGAATTACCCGACCATGTACGCCGTTGAATCCGAAAACAAGGACGCCAAGATCTTCAACTGTATCCAGGTAGGGTTATCTATCTTATCTTCTTTTTTGATCTTTTTTTCATTTCGTGAATTTATCTAACTGAAATGAGATTAAATTTTTGTGGGTGCAACAGAGGGGTCACCAGAATTCACTGGAGAACATGCCCGTATTTTTCGTGCTGCTGGTGCTGGGAGGAATCAAGCACCCTCTGGTTTCCGCCTCGCTCGGAGTCGTTTATATCGTCACCCGGTATTTCTACTTCAGGGGCTACTCGACTGGTGTCCCCCAGGAACGTTTTAAAATCGGGTAACTAACTATTTGTCTCTGATCATTCTATTGAGTTTCTTGAAAAGCAGAATTTATAATGAAATGCCCTTCCATGTTCCCCTTAAGTGTGAGCAACTTTGTGAAGTGATGCGATCTTTTCTATGCTCGTTTACTTGGTTGGTTGCGCGATGTATATATATATATATATATATATATATATATATATATGTTGCCTTTTGAACACATAATACTCTATATTTGAGTATTACTAACATTTTTAAGTTGCAGGAAATATGGATTCATAGCCTTGTTTGGGCTGATGATTACCACGGTTTCTTGTGGAGTGCGTATGCTGCAGATTGCGTAAGGGAGCTAGCGCGTCTCATTTGAGCTAGGCTGCAATGTTGTAATTTTTCTTTTAATTCGAAAACCCTTGAAATTAAACAATTTGGATGGGTTCAAACTCAGGACCTCCTTCTGCTTTGCTCTGTTTCCTTGTACGAAGAACACCTGTTGTATTAGTGTATGCGGCCTTGTTTTCTATCTAATGCTTTAACTCTGATATTCCCAGATGTTTCCTTTAATCTTGTGTAATTTTATTGTTAGTAGTGGATTCGGTTAAAAGTAAAATTGATAAACCAACTTTAAGTTAAGCATGTTTCAATTATAAATAAATAAATAAATAAATGGTTTATAGTAAAAAATACTCTAATTGTAATACCCATAAAATTCAAAGATTAAAAGAATGAAATATTCTAGTTATACCAATGATTTCATTTTCTTTTCTGTGCATCGTTTTATAAAATTACAAAATAAAAACTACAAAGTTAAGCGTGCTGACTTGGAGTAATTATTAGAATGGTGACCCAGTATCCCGACTGCTCACGAGTGAGCACAAAGTGTATGTTGATACAGTGTGACCAGAATATCACTTCCACAAGCAGTCATTGGTAACCGAACCGGCCCATTAGGGTCGGGCTTCGGCCCTCGACGGGGCGGGGCGTTACGCTAATAGTTCAAAGTTCAAAAGTAAAACTAATAAATCAAACGTACAAAGTCACATTTCTATTAAAAATAAATGAAATGCGCTAGAGTATAAAAATATTGTCTGTTGATACAGTGAGACCAAAATATCACACTCACAAGCAGTTATTGGTAACCGAGTCGGCCTATTAAGGTCGAACTTCGATCTTCAACAGGTCAGGGCGTTACACTCAAGGGCGGATCTAGGGGGTGGCCGGGCCGGGCTCTAGCCCCCCTAATATATTTATACCTACTAAATTTTTTAAACTTTATTTGTAGTTCAAGTGGTAAACCTCCTATTCCATGATTAAAAGGTCAAGGGTTTAAGCCCTTTAGCCCCCTAAAATTTTATAAATTTTTCCTTTTTAGATTTTAGCTCCCTTCGTTTTTTTATCCTAGATCCGCCCTTGGTTACACTAATAGTACAAAAGTAAAAGTAAAACTAATAAACCAAACGTACAGAGTCACGTTTCATTTAGAAATAAATGAAATGCGCTAGAGTATAAAAATATTGCTCCGAATTAGATCAAATGTAATGAAAAAATACAAGGTTCTAAAAGTCGCTAAAGTATCATTTTACTTTTTTATATTTAATTAATTAATATTATATTATAAAATTATTTTTTGTTCATAATAATTCAATATTTTGAACACAACAATCAATAAATAATAACATAGTATTAATCACAAGTTCTAACATTGTAAAATAATCAAAATAATTTGTAAATTTAAAATAGATTATTTTCATTATATTTTTAATATTTTTTTCAAGTTTTTTGGTCTCATACTCAAAATGTATCATAACACCATCTATTATATTTGATTTATTAAGTTTTGCATCAAATTTGATAAAGTTAGTAAAAACGAAACTAATCGAATTTAGGCGAACCAAAGCGGGTTTAGGCGGGTCTGGGCGGTGCTTAGGCCGCTTGGGGGCCTAGAACTTGAAATCGAGGCGATCTTGTACAACCTAAAGCTTAGGCGGGGCTAGACAGAGCTAAGCGGAGATTTTTAGAACAATGAAAAATAGTAACACAACTTGTTAAAGTTACTATCAAAATGTGTATCATGAATCCGGAATCGACCTCGAACAATGTCCAATGCTCGCTAAATCAAAGGACGATGATGTACAACCATCGAAGATTTTGAAATTTAGCTACTCGAATCATATAAATAAACTATGCTAAAAATTTGAAAAGAGCAATTGATGTTGTGCAACTTCAACACTCTAAATCCTTACTTATCCACGATTTTTCACGAACGAGTAAGTTGATCGAAATAGCAAATCATATTGCAAAAGTTCAATTGAATTAGTTTCAGTAGTCCAAAAGATTCAGTTCAGATCTATTAAGTTCAAAAGATTCAGTTCAAATCTATTAAATTCAGTTTAATTGAGTTAGTTTCCGTTCAAAACAACATGTTACTCTATATGGTCTCCCCAATAATAGAATTCAGGACAAATAAAATATTATTTTTTTAAATTTTATTTTAAAATAAATTAAATTGAACTTAATTTAATTAAATTTAAATTAAATTAAAAAAAGACCTATGTTTATAGTAGGGCTGAGCGCGGTCCGAGCCGGGCCCAAAAAAATCAAAACCCGGCCCAAAATCTGTGTGCATGTCCGAGTCGGGCCGGGTTTTTTTGGAGGGCTATGGATATTTACACGTCCGTATTTAATTTACACACCCCCTCTTCTATTTTTTTAATTAATATAAATATGAGAAATATCTAACTTACCCCTTTTTTAAATAATACCCCAAGTAATACTCCATCTACGTTACTACCTACACCCCTCATTTCAAAATAAATTAATAATGTAAAAATAAATAAATAATAAATTTTCCATTGTTGAATCAGACCATTTCTTGGATGTGAGTGAAGGTGGGATGTTGTGCTCTTTACGATGCTATGACACCACTTGTTGCATATTAAAAATAAATCACTCACGACTCTCGAAATATATATGAGATGCGAAGAAAAAGATAAACGAAAGAACGAACACACAAATTTACGTGAAAACCCAAAAGACGGGAAAAAACCACGGGAAGAAAGAAAACTTCACTACATCGTTGAGGCTTACAATAATTGACTCTATGATTTTCGTCTACAGAAGAACTCCAATTTATAATTGTAAAAAACCTATCAAATTGGAAACAAATTAAAGTACGAATAAAATCCTATTCCTCCCGTGACTATAAATCTCATGTCAATCGAGAAAAAATCAAATAATAAGGAAACCCAATTGCCAACCAAAATTCAAAAAGTCGGTGCAAGCGTGAATTCACGAATTCACTCCAAAGGCGATGACATCATCACCCCACCAACCGTACGATTTAATTACTTTGCATGTGAGCCGCATGTAAAATTTCTCCATGTATTATTTGTTCTTGTCTCGTTTCTCTTAGATTTGAGTCACAACTTTAACAAATCTCCACCTTGACGAGAATCTCCACGACTCCAAGCCGTCCAAACTCCAACGATCATAGACTAATATTTCTTTTTTCCACCAAGCCCCGCAGGACTCACTGAAAACATGAGCAACCTAAGTTTGAACCGCACCAAACTTAGTACAAGAATGCGAAGTTGCACCGATCATCCCTTGGGTACCACCAAACTCTATGACCTTCACGCAATTTCCATTCTCAAATCTCGTCTTCCCACTACTATCAACACCACCTGCATTCGCCAATACTCCAGTGATATCCATAGTACGCCTAGGCTTGATTCTCCAAATTTGAAATACTATTCGGGTTAGTATTCCCGGTGTCCCCGACACCAACACACATGCGCATGACTTTTAAAACAAGGTGATCCCGACTCACCTTCCAACGAATGACTTCCTTGGGCAGAGGCAGTTGCCCACTTGGTAATTGTGTTGCCGCATAGCTCATACAATCCACCAAATCTTTCTCTCGCCTCGCAAAGTAAGTCGCTCCGACTTACTTTCAACACTCCACCTTTACCGAAGTTGGTACCCATTCGGATCTAAGGTCTGAGAGAGATAAGATTACCATTCAGGATCGGAACGTACCTTGCAGTACTGTGGGTTCGAATATGCCCATCGAACATCTTGATTCTCACAGTTCCCGTGCCGCGTATCTCACACGATGTGTCATGCCCCATGACCACCGTTCCACCGACACTCTCATCAAACCAGTCAAACAAATCCATGTTTCGACACATGTGATGCGAACAACCAGAATTCAAGATCCACCCCTCACACGTTCCCCAAATCAGAGACAACCAGGAGTTCCCCATCAAGAAAACCTCCTTCTCCGGAATCGGCCACCTTCGATTCCTTTCTCCGATTCATCAGGGCCTGACAGTCCCCCTTCATGTGGCTCTTTTCCTTGCAGTAGTGACAAACCTCCTAGAATTTATTCCATGCTCCACCTTGACCATAAAGAAATTCACCTAGATTTTCACCTTCATGTGGCTCTTTTCCTTGCAGTAGTGACAAACCTCCTAGAATTTATTCCATGCTCCACCTTGACCATAAAGAAATTCACCTAGATTTTCACCACGCCCCTTTTCTTGCAGTAATGACAAACCCCCTGGAATTTCTTCATCTTTGCCCAACCATGGACATCAAGACATTCCCCCGGATTTTCACTACTCAAAACCTCCTTCATCGTCTCCCTCGATCGCAAAGCCGCGACCGCATGAAACAAATCACCGGAGGGATAGAGTGCAATTATACCTCACCTTTCTATTCTTCCATACCTTCTCTTATGGCTCCATCGCGCTTGACATCGTCCATGCCTCAGCAACGCATCATCAAGATCCATGTTGGTTAGAACCACTGAACCAACTCCACCTTGAATCGCCATGAAGAGAATCACGTGTTCCGATCTAACACCGAATATCAACCATCGTCGCCATCTCCCAAAATATTCTCGAGCTCCACGTGGATCTAGAAACACCAATATCCGCAACGCCCGCCTTGTATGAATTCCGCGTCCGGGATCCCCAACGAAAGCTCTGAAAAACAGGTCACAGGATCGTAACCTAGCTCTGATACCACTTGTTGTGCTCTTTACGATCCTCTGTGACACCACTTGTTGCGAATATTGAAACTAAATCGCTCACGACTCTCGAAGTATATATGAGATGCGAAGAAAAAGATAAACGAAAAGAACGAACACACAATTTACGTGGAAACCCAAAACACGGGAAAAAACCACGGGAAGAAAGAAATCCACTACATCGTTGAGGCTTACAATTCACTCTATGATTTTCGTCTACCGGAGAACCCCAATTTATAGGTGTAGCAAACCTATCAAATTGGAAACAATTAGAATTTGGAATAAACCTTTTCCTAACATATGACTCCTAAATCCCTAAGAAATAGAATTATATTCTAATATGATTCTTATTTCCTAACCAATTAAATAAATCAAAAAACCCATATTTGGAGTCCAAAAACGCAGCGAAAAATCGCACAAGAAGCTGACGCAAACGCGCCACAGCCTCAGCAGGCTGGCGCAAATGCGCCAGACTGCTACATCGATCTTTTCGCACCCCGACTCCAAATTTCATCCCGATTTACTTCTCTTTGGATTCGAGTCATATTTCAACAATGTATATATACGTTCTTCTATTTATTCATTTTTTCTCGATTTGTTTTTTAATTTTATATATTAATTATAATTTTTTTCGCAGATTTCAGAATCAAATTGTCGAGTTATTAATTATGTTCAACTAGATTTTTTTTAATTTTTAGTTTATCCCTAATTCAGTTCTGTAAAATTTGTTTTGCAGGCTAACGTACGTTATATTAATATAATTGAATTTGTGTTAACTCATCCCGTTCATGTTCACCAAGATTTTTTTTTTTGTATTTTTATTTATTTTCTAGATTTATAATTTTTATTTTCCATTTATTTTGATTTTTCCTTCACCGGTTTTAGGTATTTGTTGGATGCGTTTGACACTCGAGGATTGCAGAGACGAGAAACGGAATGCAGAGACATGAGAAACTCCTCTCCCACCAGATTAGAGGCTCCTCAATCGGGTAAGATATAAATCGAGTGTTGTGCCCGAGTAGCAGACACATGTGGGAGAGAGCCAGTAGATCTCATCCCAGGACTAACTTCATAATATTTCAATTAAAATTTGTCATTCGAGATTCGAACTCTGCATGCGTCGCCGGGAAATTACCCAACATCACCACATACTTTACCACTCGGCTATACCCCAAGAAGCATGCATACTATAAATAACATCAAACAGGCGTAATCTTTGAAAATAATAAAATTTTCATAATTGAGATAACGGTTAATAATGAGATTAATACGAGTTTACAAATTTAAGTGAGAGTTCGATTATCAAATAAAATAATTTGTTATACTATTAATAAATTTTTGGCAAAATACGTCGAAGATTATGTTGAGGGTGAAGGTTTATTCATGCCGGAACAATAAAGAAGACGATCGGAGCGGAGTCGGAGCTGTGTCGGGGAGGCGCCGCAAGGTCAGACGGAAGCTTTGGCTTGGTGTCGGCCGACACCAAGCCCCGTCGGCCGCGGGCGGATTTCTTAATCTCCAAGTTTTATCCCCTCTATATAAACCCTATGTGTATTGTAAAATAGGGTTAACACCTCCACTCTAGAATTGATATTATAGCGATTACGAGTCTTGTAATTACGTTCTATAATTGTTCTAGTTAAAGAATTGCAGCGGCAAGAGTGGGTGTTGTAGGATCGGACGATGTATAGTATGATAATATCAAGAATACCGAAGAAAAGAAATCAACGAAAAATAGAGAAGACAAGAATTTACGTGGAAACCCAACTGGGAAAAACCACGGGAGGAACGAC
>JACOMQ010006112.1:0-15660 GCA_014843705.1 Euphrasia arctica
TATAGGCAGCCCGCACATGTGAGGTGATGACGTGGCACGTTCTGGTTGGTCACATGCTTGGCTGATGTCACTTTTCCATGGATGACATCACTCTTGTAGAACTTGGATTCTTGAATCTTGGAATCTTGAATCTTTGATTCTTGAATCTTCGAATCTTGAATCTTCAATTTCAAAATCACAACTTCAATTCAATCTTGACTCCATCGATCTCAATTCTTCATCTTCAATTTCTTGTGAAAATCTCTAAGTGTTGAAGTCTCGGAATTTCATCGTCTTCATGGTCGTCGATAGTATTGAAGTAGAAAACACTGGAACCATTCTTCATTCCTTGATTTTTGTACTTGGTGAAAGGAATCACGTTGAAAGTACTTAGGTGAAAAACGTCGTTGAAGAATGTCATAGTCACTGGCACCGTGCCTTGAGGACAAGCGACACCGAAACCGTGCCAGTGCAAAACCGGCGACAGGAGTCGCCGATTCCATGTCATTGCTCCAATGCACACAAACGGCGACACTGGTCGCCGTTCCATGATGTTGCCAAAAACGGCGACGCTGGTCGCCGTTCCAAGGAATGCCAGATGCGGCGACGCTGGTCGCCGTTCCACGCCAAGTCTCAAAGCGGAGACTGTTGTCTCCTTTCCATGTCATGCACCAAAGGCGGCGACTCCTGTCGCCGTTCCTAGCGTGCCATAGGCGGCGACTCCTGTCGCCGTTCCTCGCGCATTCCATCATTCCAAAACCGGAGACTCTAGTCTCCTTTTCCATGCACCTGCAATCCTGAAAATCAACAAAAAACACAAGTACAAAAACGTTGTCGCCAAAATCAACATTTACAAAAATGTTGCCTAATTTTATTGTAATTAATAGAAGATAATATCAATTAATTATTTGATTTCTATAAATAAAGAGTTGATTAATGAAAATTAAATTAATATTATTATATTTATATTATATTGAAACTCGTATATATACCTTGCATATTTTTCTCACAATAATATAATTAATATTTGAGTAATTAAGGAATAAGAATTTGTTTGAATTTATTTATATCAAATTTAATTAAAGAGGAATTATTTAAATATGATTAATGTAATCAATTTTTTTAATAATGATAGATTAAAAGAAGACTTAATAAATACTATTAATTAATATTTTCATTAATGTATTCAAAATTTATTATGATATACATAACCGAAAATTATAATTATTAATTGAATCAAATTATGCGTGTTCAATACATTTTCTTAGATAATAATAATGAATCAATATTTCACCTTCTAAAGTTCATCACCACTATAAAGTGTCGACACTCAATATTTCTTTATAGTACTTCTCTACTACAAAAAAAAAAGTGAAGATCATAAATTACTATAAAAACATAGATAAACTACAAATGTTGAAATAAATAAATTGATAGCTGAAAAAATATAAAAAAAATTAGATGAATTGGATGAATAAAAACAAAACATACATAATTCTAAAAATTTATAAGATTGCTCCTGCAAAAAAAAACAATTTTATGTCGCCATAGCATTATTAGAAGTTTTAAAACCTACATTTATAGAGATTGAACCTCATCCAGAAATTGAAATTGAAATTAACTAGTATCATTTCCCGTGCAATGCACGTGATTTACTTGTTAGAAATAATCTAAAATTTTATTTAATCTTCAACGTATTTTGACAAAAACTTATTAATGGACTAAGAAATTATTTTATTTAATAATCGAACTCTCACTTAAATTTGTAAACTCGTATTAATCTAATTATTAACCGTTATCTCAATTATGATTTTTTTTATTGTTTTCAAAGATTACGCTGTTTGATTTAATTTATAGTATGTAAGCTTCTTGGGGCATAGTCGAGTGGTAAGGTCTTTGGTGATGTTGGTGTAAGTCTCCGGCGACGTAAAGTTTGAATCTCGGATATGACAATTTTTCATTTAAATATCATGAAGTTAGTCCTGAGATGAGACCTATTGGCTCTTTCCCACATGTGTCTGCTACTCGGGCACATCACTCGATTTACATTCTACCTGATCGAGGAGCCTCTAATCTGGTGGGAGAGGAGTTTTTCGTCTCTGCATTACGTTTCTCGTCTCTGCATTTCTCGAGTGTCAAACGCATCCAACAAATACCTAAACCGATGGGAAAAAAATCAAAATAAATGGAAAGTAAAAATTATAAAACTGTAAAATAAATAGAAATATAAAAAAATTGAATTTATTTGGTGAACCTGAAGGGGATGAAATGAGACAAATACAATTATATTAATATAACGTACCGAACTGAATTAGGGATAAACTAAAAATTAAAAAAAATATAGTCAAACATAATTAATAACTCGACAATTTGATTCTGGAATATGCAAAAAAATCATAATTAATATATAAAATTAAATAAATTGAGGAAAAAAATGAATGTATAGAAGAACGTATACATGTAAATCGATTCAATGTTCAGAAAAATAAAAAGGGACATACAACCAGATTAGAGCAAGAGAAAATAATATACCTAAAAAGTTTGATCAATTTTTTTTTAACTCCGGTGGATTAAAAAATAAGAGGAGATCGATTTTTATAAGATACGATTAGTTGGAATTAAATTAATATTAAAAAAATAAAAAAAAGAGAAATAGAAAGATATATATATATTTAAGATAATAATTAATTATTATTACCAAAAATATATAATTTAAAATTACTATTTATAATTTATATATAATTTAAATATACTTAATAATATTACTAGTTAAAATTTAGGTAATATTAGGGTATGAGGCAGATTGGTTTTTAATATTATTTTGAACACCCATTGTTTTTCACCTCATTTTTAAGGGTTGTATATTTTTTACTTTTTTATTTATTAGGGTATTTGTATTCTTTAAATATTAAGTAGGGGCATTTTTTTAAACGTATAAAGTCGTAAATATCCTTACGATAATATTAAACGATTTTTGTAAATAATATTACGGTAACATATATTAATTTATTTAATATTCACTAATATTAAGCGTTACTAAATATATATAAATATATTTGCGTAAGATTTAAATATATTTGCGCAATAATATATTAGGTAAAATATATTTTCGCAACCATCCAGATTATATATATGTATATAATATCAAAGTATATTGCGCAAACAAAATATATTTATATTACATAATTTGGGTATATATGTATTTATATTATAGTTGTCGTCTTCAAATTAATTTTTGTTAGTACTATTATAGTTTGTTTTGATTTTAATATTGGTCTATATCTATGTATTTATATTATAGTTGTCGTTTTCAAACTAATTTTAGTTGTTAGTACTATGATAGATTGTTTTGATTTTAATATTCGTCTATATTTATGATAGTTTTAATTTTCTTTGTACTTATTTTTGTATATCTATGGTAGATTTCAATTTATGATAGATTTTTAATTTCTAATTATATGATATTTATGAGAAATCTTTTATATTTATGATAGATTTCTATAATATTATTTTACATGATATTCATGACAACTTCTTAATATCTATGATATTTTTAGTTTGGTATTTGGTTTCTATCAACTTCTTAATATCTTTGATAAGTTTTTTGTTTGATTTCTATTAACTTCTTAATATCTATGTTAGATATAAGTTTCTTGTATTGTTTCTATGGGAAATTGTTGTGGTATTTCACTTTTTATATATATTCAATGAATTGATTGTTATGAACAAATAACTAAAATTTAACAACGATCTAAAATGATAATAATATTGAATAGTATTTTGACAAGGGAAATATAGATTAGGGTTTTCGTCTCCAGGCCATGGATATTATGGGAGTGATTTGCAACCCTCGGCTCCCATAGTTTAGTGTGTAGTAAGGAATAAACGGGTGTCATGTTATAATACGATTTCTACCGTAGTTTTGTGGAAAATTTGAGCGAGATATATTAGAAACATTTTTTTTGTATATTAGGTTTTGACAAGTAGTTATTTTAATTAATATACATTGAAAAGGTTAATAATGGAACACTGTCCTATATCAGAATTAGGAAAAAATATAGGTAGTAGATATAATACTACTGTTAGAGGTGCCCCATCCATAATTCCTCTAAAATTTATATTTTTTTATTTATAATTTATAGTGTGAACACAACATTATTATTGTTTTTCTATTGGTACACGTGGCATTACTAGATTTGAAATTATATATGTATAGATAAACAAATATACTTAATCATGGTTAAACAAATATACTTAATATACATCATTTGTACTTAATATACTTAATATACATTAAGTATAAAACAAATATATATTTTAGGTGTGGATAATATCAATTTTATTTATTTATTTAAATTAATAAGTGAATTTATAGTATAATATAAATAATTAGTTAAACAAGTTATAATAAAAAATTTGTTTATCTATACATATATTTGTATATTTGTATATTAAGTATATTAAGTATACATTAAGTATAAATTAAGTATTAAACAAATATACTTAATATACATTAAGTATAAAACAAAAATTTTCTCTCCATCATTATATATTAATTAATTAATATACATTCCTTACCTAATTAGCTATGGCATTTCTAATTAATAATGTTTACCTAATTTTAGGAGCATTTATTTTTGGGATGATTTTATTTAATTATTGATCAACCATGATTAATAATGGTAAATTTTTTTATTATAACTTGTTTAACTAATTATTTATATTAACAAATTTTACACTATTTGTTTATAATGAGTATATTTGTTTATCTATACATATTAATAATAAAAAATTTATATTAATAATTAGTTAAACAAGTTATAATAAAAAATTTTACCATTATTAATCATGGTTGATCAATAATTAAATAAAATCATCCCAAAAATAAATGCTCCTAAAATTAGGTAAACATTATTAATTAGAAATGCCATAGCTAATTAGGTAAGGAATGTATATTAATTAATTAATATATAATGATGGAGAGAAAAATTTTGTTGGTCCCTCAAAAGGGATCAAGTCTCGATTTGGTCCACTAAAAGGAGTCGGTTTCAACTTAGTCTTTTAAACTACAAAAATTTAGTCAATTTAGTTCAATTTGATCAGAAAATTCAAATTTTCGCCGGAAAAATGACACGTCGATTTTTTCAGACTAACTCTGCTGATTAGGCGCCACGTGGCATCAGTTTGACCGATTTGGTCAACTAAACGAAATTTGTTTCAATTTAGTCCCTTAAATCATAATAAAGTCAATTTAGTCCTATTTGATAAAAAAATTCAACTTTTTACCAGAAAAAAGATATTTATGTAGGAAAGATCGAACATTTTCTTTTCATTCAAAGGAGATGAGTCAACCAACTTGTTTTGGGTCGATTATGCTGGATACGGGGTTCGATCACTTGACTCACACAATAAATTTATATTACATAGGGAAATAGATCGATCATTATAAAAAAAATAGGAATTGGATGACAGCCGGTTCAGTAAGCAAAGTAGTCAGCATTTCTATCAGCAAATCCGTAAAGAAATTCTTACGAACGACAGGCCATCATCGATTTCTAATTTTTTGTAATAGGTCTCAGAATTTGGGTAAGGGTTGTGAGCTTCAAGAACTCTTCTCCTACATACTCCCTTTGTATCATTTTTATGATGACACTTTCTTTGTAATTTGTGAAAGAAGTGTGATCATTGCTATGGGACAGAAGTCTTATAATTTTTCTCAATATATATTTTGTACAAATGATTTTGCATGTCTTGTCCCACTCAATTTTCCAATAAATTCTAATAATAATAATTAATTAATAAAAACTTATTTTGTTTTTAAAATCAAAATGTTGGACTATTTTTTAAATTATAATTAATGTCTCAAAACAAATATTATATATTGACAATATGGTCTATTGTAGTGAGTGACAAATTGGTTGAACTCCCCTTCTTTGATAGAAAAAAACACTTCAATCCTCTAAATGAAAATTTGAATTTTCTAATCAAATTGGACTAAATTAATTTTTTTTGTGTGTTTTAAAGGACTAAATTAAAATCAACACTTTTTAGTGGATCAAATCGGTCAAGCTGATGCCCCCGTGGCAGATCTACATGGCGCCTAATCAGCAAAGTTAGCCTGAAAAAATTCACGTGTCAGTTTTCCGGCGAAAATTTGAATTTTCTGATCAAATTAGACTAAATTGACTACATTTTTATGGTTTAAGTGACTAAATTGAAACCGACTCCTTTTAGTGGACCAAATCTAGACTTGACCCCTTTTGAAGGACCAACAAATTTTTTCTCTCTATAATGATGTATAAACGCTAGGGGTAGGCGTTTGAGCTCGAAAACCCGAGCTCGGACCGAAAACCCGTCAAAAAAGCTCGTCACATGTTGAGCCCAATTTTTTTAAGAATCGGCCCGCCATAGGACCGACCCGTGAAGTGTATATGCGGTCCGAGCCCAAGCTCAAAAATATTTAGGACCGAAAGTTCGGCTCGGACCGTCAAAATATTGTACGTCATTATTATTACTATTAAGGTTTTCACTTCAAGTTTTTCAATTTACACCATCTCTTTTGTTCCGAGTTAACACTCCACAATACATATCTTTGTAAAAAGATTAAAAAAAAAAATTAAACAACATCTTATATAAGAGAAAGACAATAATTGAAATTATATTTGATTTTTCTAGTGCTAATGTGGTGTATATATTTTTTTAAATCATTTATGAATTAGTGATGCTAATTAATTATTACTCTTACTTTTTTCAATTTTGACCAGTTAAAAAATAGATTTTATTTTTATTTTTATTTTAGGATTTTTATTTGGGCAAACAATTAAGAAAATCATTTGTTATTTTTATTTTTAAACTTTCAATTTATTATAACTTTATTCAAATGTTTGAAAATTTTATTGAATTATAAATTGCATTAAATTTATAATATAAACTCTATAAAATTTGGGACCGAAAATCCGAAAACTCGGATCGGGCTCGTCCGGCTCGGTCCCGAGCCGGGCCCCAACTTCAGAAAAACCCGGCTTGGCTTGGACCGCAGAAGTCGGGTTTTGAGCCGGGTTTTGATATTTTTGGGCTCGCCTCGACTCGCGCCCACCCCTAATAAACGCCACATCATATAATTAATATTGATGTATAAAAGCCACATAATCAAATCTTGACAAAGAAAAGCCACGTAATCAAATCTTGACCAATGAGAGCTTTGTCTGTGCCACATAGTGTGAATATTCTTATTTTTTGTAGTATATTTTTTTTTGTTCACATTGCCACACGTGGGATCAGCAAAGTCTAAATTTATATATTACTAGTAATAACTACTTGTGCGATGCACATGAATATTTAATCTAGTTAATCATATCTAAATTTCAAATTCAGAAAAAATTGAATATATATTTATATGGATGTATATAAAATTTTATTTAATTAAAATTTTACTGTAACACAAAATATGGAATATTAAAACATATAATATTATATTTTAATTATTGAAATTAAAACGAATAAACATGTAATATTTTAACACAAAAATCATAATAATATCATATTTTAATTAAATTTCAAACCTTTGGATTTCTATTAATATTAAATCAAAAAATTGAAATTAAGAAGTTGAGATATGTAAATTTGAATTAATATTATGCTATAAAATAAAAATACATTCATATATTCAATATATATGTAGATTGATAGGACTACAATTACGGGATTTTTGAATAATTAATTAATTATTTTTGTATTTATTCTTGTAATTAAAAAAATACAATTAATTATATATACACGTTTAAAAAAATGAAAAACATATAATAAACTCTATTATTAAGACATTAATTAACTGAAATAGAAAATAAAAGTAAATACACACATGATATAATAAACTCTATTATCGCGGTCGTCAATTGCTCTGTGCATTGCTCTGTGCGCCGAATGCATACTCGACTCCATGAACTATAATATACTGTACCAACAAAATAAATAAGGTTTACAACTATTAAATTACGATACAAATTCGTGGTTGAAATTCTAAAATCGAGAAACGGACCTTGAGAACCGGAGTGGTAGTTGTCGAGGCCGAGCCAGTATGCGTAGCCGTTCATCGATTGAAATCGTACACGTTCAAGTACACTGGAGCAGCAGCATCATATAATCCTCTTCCGGTCAAGCATCTGACACAGCTACATCATATAATCAATATTCATCGGCGGCCTGTGAGAATGAAAATCCCCTAAATTAACTTTCAATTTTAAACCAATAATCAAATGATAAATACTAAAAACTTTAATGATTTGATAAGGAAATGAATTTGCTCTCAAGTCTCAACACCTGGAAGCACAACCTGAAACAAAAAGATAGAAACTTGGTGAAAATGACTATAAAGAAGAAAAAGAAGCAACTTAAATACAATTTGGCCCGTGTAAAATGGACATATTATTTATACACTGATCGGTAAAAGCAGTGAGCAAAGGCACTCACAAAATTAAAGTTGTTTCTACACTGATCGGCATATGCTCATGCGATCAACAGTATGCGTATATATTAATACGCATATTCTCCAATATAAGAATACCAATTGACCGCTTAATTTATCCAGCTCCTACTATTAGAACTACCACCACTGCGTCCATAACCGCCACCTCCACCCCCGTCACTTCGTCTGGTCTCGTGAAAGAAAAAAAATCAAATCAAAATGAGTTCACAAAAAATAAATAATGAACACAGGTTACAAAATCTTACCTGTCACTGCAAAAAAAATACAAAAGAAAAAGTGATTTATAAAAATAATAATGTATGAACAGCAAGATAGCAAGATGAAATAGTTAGAGACGATAAAAATAATTATCAATTAATTACTTACATTGCAAGTGCCTGCAAAAAAAAAAAATCAATTAACCAATTATCCGAACTAAGAAAAATAAAATATATTTACAGAGAATAAAAATTTGTTTGCGGATGAAAACAAAAATGAAAAACAAGAAGCAATTTAAATAAAATCTTGTACATGTTGTATGGAAATATTATATTATAGTAATATAAATTAATTAATTATTTAAAAATTGATCGGATTTTGTGGAGTCTAATTAGGAGAAATCGTAGCTATATTAATAAAATTATAAAAAAATAATATATAAAATTATTTGAATTGATTTAAAGAGATAATTACTATAATTATGTGTTAATTAATTAAATAGGTAGTGACATTACAAATAAATAGACTAATTATATTTAGCTTATAATTAAATAGGATTTTGCAGATTTGGTGGAGCATAATTAGGAAAACCGTGACCTATATATTAATAAGAGAATATAAAAATAATATATTAAATTATTTGAATTGATTTAAAAAGATATTAGTATAATTACGGGCTAATTAAATAGGTAGTGAGATCACAATTAAATAGGTTAATTATTTATAGAAATTATAATGTATAGGAAATCATTAATCCTACGTAAACATATAATCTGAATTATGATATAAATCATAATTTCATAATTAATAATTAATAATGAAATATCCACGTCATTAAGTATTTGAACCTTTATAAATGCCACGTAAATATATGAAAGCTTTGTATGTGGCACATAGTGTGAACATGCTCATTTTTTTAGTGTTATTTTTTGTGTTACATTGGCCACGTGGGATCAGCAAAGTCTGGATTTATATATTATATAGATATAGATAAAGAAAAGAAATATTATTAACTTGACAGCTATACACAAATATAATTTTTAATATTGTCAAATCTTTTTCATTTACCAGTAGAAATTCAATTAAAAATTTGTTACGACTTGTAAGTAATAATAATAATTGTGTCATCAAAAATTAATATTCTCGCTAATTATGTTTTTTCACGAATATTAACAAAAATATTTGTGTACATATTAAAATTCTTGTAATATTTTATTTTTATTTATAGATATTGTGGGACACTCTATAATTAATGAAACGTAATTTTTTTCTTATCAATTTAAGAACGGTAAATTTTGTGATAAATTCCCAAAATAGAATACATAAAATATTGCAAAAAATCTTTAAAAACATACTTAGTTCTGTAGGAAGGGCATGCATTGTTTGAAATAAAAATTGATGATAAAATATTATGAAAAAAATAAATTATTAATGATTATCGTGATATTTTAGTTCAATAAAAATCAAAGATTCAGTATTATTAATGAAAAAAAATTAATACTGTTATAAATTCGAGAGAATTGAAAAAGAATAATGTAGAATAGATATAGGGAGAATATAAGAGCATAATAGAATTGTTATTTCATTCATATAAGGAGACACTTTTATATAGGATACAAAGTAGGGTTTCTGTCTTGTTCAACAAAAAAAGGGTAAACCAGTCATTTACTAATTAATAATATTCATAACACTCCCTCTTGAATGACTATTTACAGGATTGTTGTCTCGTTAAAACCTTGCCAGGAAAACTCAATGGGATAAAACCTTGACGAAGGAAAAAGAGTACAACTTGCTCCCCCTGATTGTAATCACCAAAGATTTTTTACTTCTTCAAAGTAGTTATCGATGATCAATCTTTCTCATTAAAACCTGTAACTAATAAAACTATATAGGAAAAACTTAGTTATTTAAATATAAATTTTGGTTTTCAGGACCCAACCTTCGAGTTGTCGAGTTTCATATTCATTTGTATTATTGTATATTTTTCGTCCTTTAGGGACATGCATTTACCAGACATCTATATTGATTAGAGTATTCGCAATTGCTATAACCGGCCGGTAACTCTTCTGGAGTATTTTAGATGCGTCTAGTGTTCAATATACATTTCTTGACAGATGAACAATAATGTGAACTTCAATTCACAATCATTTGAACTTCAGGTTCAATATCACAGTTTATCTTGAAAATAAACTCATATGGAACATTTGATGTCCTCATTAATTATTATTGAATGATGTACATGTCTCGTTAAAAACCTCGTTATAAAATCCTATAGGAAAAAATACTCGAGGAAAAGAGTACATGACATTCACATTTATATTGTGGTGATTGTCTCGTTAAAAACCTTTAACTAAGAAAACCCTGTGGGAAAAAAATTGTTGAGGGAAAAAGAGTGCAATCACCGGTCTTCGGGACCTTATATTCAATATCATTTTTGTCCATAATGACATATGTAATATGATATTTTACATTTTTTGATTTTCATTTCCTTTCATATCAGGAATTTTAAAATCCATTCAGGATTTTCATGTATGTATCTTTCTAATGACTTCTACATAGTCAAATTTTACATTCATGCATATCTATATTTATCGTTGTTGCTGTCAGAAGTATAAGGTAGCGAAACTTAATGTCATCCTTAAAAATATCGAGTTTCTTAGAAAAACTCTTGATCAACTAATCTCGTTTTTATATCTCACCACATCATTACTCTTTTTCTTACGAACACCCACGTATATCCTTTTGGGATAACATTTTGAGATGTCTATTATAGAGTCAAAATATATCTTTATTTAGCGAGTCATGTTCAGCCTCAATTGCTCGTTTCATATTTTTCGAGTGCTGCTGACACACTATCATTGATTTAAGTTTTGGATCCAAATTTTTTAGAGCAACTTCTTGAGGCAAATATGTCGTTGACGACTTTTTATTTTTCCATTTGATGACAATTCATTCTATCAACCAAATCTTTCATCATTTCCCAAAATATTTAATTTGGTTGTTCCGCAATCCCACGATTTTCTATTATCATGTGCACATGATTTTTCAATAGGATTTCCATCTAACTCTCTTAGGAGATTTTGAGGGTGACTTAATTTGTTTGTTTTTCCGCGGATTTATTTTGTATCTTAAGATTGATCTACTACACTTCAGGCGTATATTAGAATCAACATTTGAGTTGATCCCTTTGGTATTTGAACTGTTATAGTTCATTTATCACAAATATATGTGATTTTGTCACACCTTCATTAATTTGGCAGATTACTTGCTGAATATTGCAAGTCACTTATTTTAATGAACTTCAAGTTCAATTGATTGATGCGTGGATCTAGAATTAAAGATCGTTTTCATTCCATGAAATTTTTCGGCATTTATATCTTTTATATTCTTATCTCCCCATAATGCCGAGAAATTATCTTTTTTAAATATGCAACTCAGCGTAATTGCTATAAACCGATCTTCTGGATCGTGGCTCGAGATATTTAATATACCTTATTTTCTATTATGCCCGTTCATAAAAATACGCTTTAGTGGTGATATATATATAAGTTGCAAATCTAAAATTAATTCGCAGATGAGAAATGTTTGATTCATTTCCACGCACTTAATAATCATGATATACATTATCTTCATGTTTATGTAAATTTGTAGTACTCGTGTAGATAATTAGTAAAACTCTTCCGGAGCCAATTTTTAATATGTTATCATTTGCATAACAATATGTTTATCAATTATCCTTCAGGGATACATTATTTTTACGGATGATCCTTCGGTGATCAAAAGAAATCTCGGTGCCATTGTGTTAATAAAAAGTGGCTCGGTGGGATGTTAACGAATTGGTCCACCACAGAAACGAGACTTCATAACTTCAGGGACTTGAGAATGGAACAAAAAACGGGAAGACTCAACCGACTTCCTAAAAGAGATGTGGCTGTGGTGAAAAAACAATTATCGCACTTGCAAACATATCTGGGCGGGATTAAATATATGACAGGGTTGCCCGATATTGTAATTATCGTGGATCAGCATGAAGAATATTTTTTCTTAGAAATTACATTTAATTGGAATCGACTTTTTCGATATTCCATGAGTACCCAAATAATACATTTGTTCTCGATTTTCAAAAGATATCCTTCAGAGATAATTCATATGTAATCATTGTTTCAACGAGAACAATCGAATTTGGCTCACTATGAGTATCATGAGATGTAACTTTATTAAAAACATTTAATGTTTTGAACTTTGCTTCTTCGGGAGCATTCAATAAAATTATTCTTTCAAAACATTTTGCATTATTTCTTATAAATATTAATATCGATTTAAAATATTTAATGTTTAATTGCTAAACCAGAAACAAAACAATTTGATTTGATATTTCTGCGGGAATATCATATTTTCCAAAAACATTTAAATTTAAAATTTGATATTTATTCAGAAATATCATATCATAATGTTCTTCGAGAACATTTTAAATTTATTGCTACTACGGGAGCAATTTAATTTAATATTTCCAAACTTATTGCTACTACAGAAGTAATTTAATTTAATATTTATAGAATAATATCAAATCATGATTTTCTTCCAAAACGATCAATATTTTAAACCGGAGTATATGTTCTTTAGGAACAATCATTTTAATTGATATATTAAAAATAATTGATTTGATAATACAATATCAAATTTTCATTGGGATTCAAACTCATGTGGTTATCCCGATATTCAAGCAAATAACCATCAGACTATTCAATAAGGTTTGGATTAACTTTTCCTAAAGTTTCACCCACTTTCAAATTCAAAAAATACCTCAATTGATTCATGGGTCGAGTTCGCACATACATGACTTGACCACGAAAGACTAGCACGATGTTCTTCAGGAAAATTTAATTTTGATATTTCTTCAGAAATATCATATCATGTTCTTCACTAACATTAAGTTTTGATATTTCTTCGGAATATCATATCATGTTCGTTAGGAACATTTACTTTTTATATTTCTTCAGGACTATAATAACATAATATTCTTTAGAAATATTAGAATTTTAATTGATTTACTATCCATAATTAATATGATATTACTTCAGGAATATCAGATTATAATGTTCTTCCCGGAACATTAAAAATTTAATTGCTTCAACAGGAGCAATTTATGAAGAAGGAGAGAAGAAGTAGATATATAAATAATTATTAATGGATATAAACAAAAATATAAATTCTTGCCTTGAAGTTCGGATCTTGTATGAGTAGAACTTCGATGAAGAACACGGTTGAGTTTTGGTTGAGTTTTGTGTTGATAACGTGTTATAAACTCAAGGGAATTGAGAGAGAATAAAGAGAATTGGGAGAGAATAATAGATTAAATATAAAGAGAACATAATAGGAAAATAGAATTGTTATTATATAAGATATAAAGTATGGTTTCTGTCTTTTTCAACAAGAAAGGGTAAACTAGTCATTCACTAATTAATAATATTTATAACATATTATTAGATTTTATGATATGGTATAATTGAAAATTAAAATAACATTATAAATAAAGTCTAGTCATTCACTAATTAATAATATTTATAACATATTATTAGATTTTATGATATGGTATAATTGAAAATTATAATAACATTATAAATAAAGTAAAACTTTGAAAAAAAAAACTAAAACTTTTATATTATTATTTTAATATTTTTTAAAATTTTATATAAGTTATTTTTGTGCTATAGGAATTTATATAAAATTATGCACACATTCAAAAACGTAAAATGAAACAATTCCAATCTAGAAACAATGGTCGGCATAAGATAATCCCTATCCAAATCTAACAATTCCAATCTAGAAACCATGGTCGCCATAAGATAATCCCTATCCAAATCTAAACAAAGTGCACAAATCACAATACACCAAATTATAATAATGTTCAATTTATTTTAGTGGGTGAAAATAGCTTTATAGTACACATTCGTTATCTTCAAGTCTATTTAATTTTTAATGTGTAATTTATTTTTGTGAAAGATGATTTAAGTCTATTACTTACTTATGTGATGAAGTTTTATTTAATTTTAATGTGTAATTTTTTTTTTGAAACATGATTATCTACTTATGAAGTTTTATTTAATTTTAATGTGTAATTTATTTTTGTGAAATATGATTACTTACTTATGTGATTAAATAAATAATTTTATTTAGTTTTAAAATGTTTAATTTATTTTTGTGAAAGATGATTACTTAGTTTTTAGCCGCGAACACTCTGATTTTATGTTGATATCAATTTAAGAAATGTAAATTTTGTGATGAAATGCCCAAAATAGAATACATAAAATATTGCAAAAAATCTTTAAAAATATACTTAGTTCTGTACGAAGGGCATGCATTGTTTGAAATAAAAATTGATGATAAAATATTATGAAAAAAATAAATTATTAGTGATTATCGTGATATTTTAGTTCAATAAAAATCAAAGATTAAGTATTATTAATGAAAAAAAATTAATACTGTATTATTAGATTTTATGATATGGTATAATTGAAAATTAAAACAACATTATAAATAAAGTAAAACTTTGAAAAAAAAAACTAAAACTTTTATATTATTATTTTAATATTTTTTAAAATTTTATATAAGTTATTTTTGTGCTATAGGAATTTATATAAAATTATGCTATGAATTTATTTTTGTGCAAAAATTTATATAAAATTTTAGATTTATTTTTATTATATATTTTTGATTTTTTAATATGATTTTTTAAGATAGAAGAACCGTTTTTATAGGCAAATTATACCTTACTCCCTTGTGCAAGATGGATACCTTACACCCGGTCAACATAATAAAAGAACCGGTCAAAATTAAACAACATTTCCCCTTTCTTTTTTTTCCCTCAGCTCTCTCTCTCTCTGTCAGCTCTCTCTCTCTCAGCTCGCTTGATTCTCGAAGCTCGAATCATCAGAACACGCAATTCACGTCGTTCACCGCCGTCATCATCAGCGTCGAGAGTCGCCGTCATCATAAGC